>JAJOOR010037317.1:0-12050 GCA_036250505.1 Solanum acaule | reverse complement strand
TTTGGATCATTTTAAGGATTATAACTTAAACCAATTTGGTCAATTAAATCAAGAAACTATCTTAAATAGTTGAAGGCAAGTGAAATTTTTAACTAAAAATATTTGATCAAGTAAATAAAGAACACAAAATTAATAAAATGAAATTCATTAAAATTAATCAACACAAAGAAAATGGTTCATCTTTTGAAAAATTCAACTAAGTTAATTAAAAATTCTAAAGTTAGAGTTAAATAAAAATAAGCAATGAATAATCATAATTGAATAACTTAAAGAGTCAAAAAGAGAAGTTGAATTTGATCCCTTTTGGCCTAAATTCATGGTTGTCCAAAAGTGAGCTGTTGTTGATGTATTTCTGGGCTATGGGCCCATTTCCACCCTCATATATAGCTGTATATCAGCTCCTTGAACCTGTGTTTTAGCTTTCGAGACCTGTATTTGTACTTCCCTTTCGTGACATTTGGCACGGGGGCTGACTCGGAGAGTTGTTGGGTTCATCCCAACAAATAAGAGAGATGCAAGGAGGCAAAATTGGAGTCTGGTAGACTCGATGTCACGTGCATGGTATGAAGGAAAAAGGGAGTTAACAAACCATATACTTCAGTATATCGACAACAAATAATATCACAACAATATAGAACTTAAATCATTGACCACTAAAAAAATTTAAGAAGCCATGCTTCATCTCAGATTTAAGAATAATATGTAGTAAGCCTAACAGAAATCACCAAAAGGAAGTTTCTTGCACAACGTGAAAGCTAGTTTTATTAAGACAAAAACATATATATAAAATCTAAAGACCATTATGCAAATCTGATCCAAGAAACCTTAATTGACACTTAATGCTATAGTTTAACCATATATTTGATACAAACCGAGGAAAAAAGTTAGCATGAACAATGGAACATTTCATTCAAAGTGTTGGGCAAACAATTTCCAGTAAATTACTTAACGTACAAACAACTATAGGAGGCATCAACATAGAAGAGGATATCGATATTTCATGATGAGATAATTGAACAAAACAGTGAGCAAAGAGTCTTTTTAAAAAGCTTGAAATGCTGTACCATTTAACACACTCACACCTAGACTATTTATGTCAAGACAACGTAAGCAGAACAAAACTCCATCCGCCACGGAGATTAAGAGATTTCACACATTAGCTAAGCCTAAATACGCATCCTTCATATTAGTTAGTTAAGATTCTGCCTCTATTTTGGAAAAGAAAAACAACAATAACAAATATCGATATGCTGAAAACCGAAAAGAGGCTACAAGGAAGAACCAGCTACATTTTCGAAAACTCAAGGAAGTAAAGAACAGAAACAGGACATACCAAAGCAACATTCGTAGAACTAAGACTAGCAGACCCATTAATCAATTTGAAAGCTTTAAAGATGCTCAATCAAGTTAAAACTTTCAATAACCCGCAAAGAAGACTTAAAACTACTAACCATTACACTCGAAATGCAGAGAACGAGTAGACATAGGAATCAAACAAACAACAAAAGACATCATTCCAGCCATCCTAACAAATATCAACTGAACGAGGACAAAGAACATGAAGGAAACAAACTTTGGACATTATAATCAAAAGGAAAAACCAAACTCTTAATCAAAGGCATTCTAGGCATAAATCACTCCCAAAGACATGTTCTATGCCTCAACAACTAAAATATATCAACTCAAACCAAAACGACCAATCCCTAATCAACAGTAAACCAAAGAAGAAAAGAAGCATTCGAGCGAGGAAGAACAAGAGTCAACAGTAAACTTCTGATTACAAACAAAATGCCAGCTAAAACGAGTTAAGGTCAAAATGAAGTTACCTTTCCGGGGTCAGCGAACTGGAATTACGAGTTTAACTATGAAGCTTCCACCACCAACCTCGAAAGATTCCGACGGAAACTTGGATTTCAAACAGATGATCCCGGAATTTTTGTTTGAACACTAACGCCCCAATGTAAATAGCAGTTCGTTTTCTATTTTTTTTCCACTGTCTCTAACCCCTCAATATATCCCCCTACCAATGGCAACTAGTGCCAATATTTATAGCCGAGAAAGTTGATCCCTTTCAGGGAGAGGAGGGAAATCTTCTCCAAGATTTTGAGAATTCAAAATTTCAAAAAAAAAAAAAAAAAAAAAACTGACAAAGGGATGGGTTACCTGCTACTAGATTGATTTGAAGAGATGGAGATGTTTTGGAGGCCATTAATGGCGGAATCCATCGAACAAAGCTTGAACCTTATGGTTTTTTCGAGCTTTCTTCCATTTCCAAAGCCATCAGTGGAGAAGTGACTTGGTGCGGCTCTGACATTGTTATGACTAGAATACTTGAAACAGTTAGGAAAAGGAAGCAGAATAGTAATAACAAGAGTTTTGTGGGATAGTTTTCTGATTTATAAGAATGGAAATTACGATTACAACTAAATGAAATTGAAAAACATAGAAACGAATAGCTGGTTCCCCATTGATAGTTCAAACCTAGAGATAGAAGGGAAGATGAAGAGAATTTAGAAGAAGAATAAGGACAAAGATAGAAGAGAAGAGAAGAGAAGAGTGAAGGAGAGAAGGAAATTGTTACCGGATTTCTCGATGCCTCTCTCCTCTGCCAATTCTGTTATTTATAACCATCAAACTCATCTCAGCCATTGAGCCTCATTAAACTATAATAGATCTTGGCCTTTTATTTTAAATCTTGTTATTACTGTTCACTCCCTCGACTTCTTTTATTTACCCTATAACCTTCAGTTCATGACATACCCTTGGCCTTGAAAACATCCTTGTCCTCAAGGATTAAAATCAAGAAATTGAGCCTTAATATAGTTGTAATCCTCCCATGTTGCATCTTCTGGTGTAAGGTTGGACCATTGAACCAGGATCTTGACAACAACAACATTTCCATTGCACACCATATGTCTCTACAAAATGTTAACTGGAATAACTAGGAATTGACCATCATTACCAGTACAGGGAAAACAAGTCTGAACCAATATTCTATTTCTCACTGTCTTCTTAAGTATATAAGGACACATGGAATACATGATGAATCTTGGAAGTAGGTGGCAATTGTAGTTTGTAAGAAACATTTCCAATTCTCTACAGAACCTTAAAAGGACCATAACACTTAGAGCTTAACTTCAAGTTCTTCCGTAGAGCCAATGACGTCTGTCTGTAGGGCTACAACTTCATAAATACCAAATCCCCTTCCTGAAACACTCTCTCAGTCCTATGTAGATCAAAATAGAGTTTCATCCTCTTTTGAGCTTTGATGAGGTTGTCCTGAAGCAATTGTTGCATTTGTTGTCTCTTCATAATAACATCATCAGCAGTTGGAACTGTGGTCTCTATAGTAGGCCCAAGTGAGGAGGGCAGTAACCATAGAGAGCCTCAAATGGAGTACACTGCAGTCTAGTATGAAAATTGGTGTTGTACCACCACTCTGCTAGTCGTAACCACTGCTTCCAGTGATTTGGCCTGCTGGATGTCATGCATCTGAGGTATTTCTCAATGCACTGATTAACTTTCTATGTTTGGCCATCACTCTGAGGATGGTATGAAGTACTGTAATGCAACTGAATAATGCTTGCCAAAAATTACTAAGGAACAACTTGTCCCTGTCAGTCATAATAGACTTAGGTAAACCATGTAGTGTGTGCACATGTTTAAGGAACTTCTAAGCCATAGTGACTTGTCACTGTAAAAGGATGTGCTAGAGTCATAAAGTGATCAAACTTAGTTCTCCTGTCCACAACTACCAAAATGGTCTCCTAGACCTAGGACTTGGGCAGATCGCCAATGAAATCCATGCTAATGTGCCTCCAGGCTTGATCAGGGATGGGAAGTGGTTGCAGTAGTCCAGGGTAATGAACATGTTCCCCTTTGTTCCTTTGACAAACTTCACAAGCAGCTATAACATATTAACCATTTGTCTCATTCCTGGCCAATAGAAGACATAAGCTAACTTTCTAAAGGTGCCAAGTTGGCATTGATGTCCCCCAACTGGGGAGTCATAAAAGATGGATATCAGCTGATGTCTCAATTCCCCAGTACCTCCAATGAAAAGTTTGCCCTTCTTTCTTAAGACTGCAGATGAGTACTGATAAAGGTGTAGTCTCATTTGATCACCGGTAACTTCAACAATCATAGCCTGAACCTGTGCATCCCCTTCGTAGCTACTACTGATCTCTAACATCCATCTAGGCTGTACAACACTGAGAGCTAACAATTGTCCCTCAGTTGGCTGGTTGGAACCCGGTGTATTACCATTCTCAAATTGCCTAGACAATGCATCAGCCACTCTGTTCTCAGTCCTTTTTTTGTATTGTACTGAAGAGTCTAAACCCAACATCTTTGTGAGTCCCTTCTGTTGTATAGTTGTGGTAACTTTTTATTCTAAAAGGTACTTTAAGCTATGATGGTATGTCAGGACAGTAAAGTGTTTATACTGAAGATAGTGTCTCCATTTATCAATGGCACTTAAAAGGGACATATTCTCTTTCTCATAGATAGATCTACCTTTATGCCTAGGAGCCAATACCTTACTAAAATAAGCAATAGGTCGATCTCCTTGCATCAACACTGCACCAATCCCATACTGACTAGCATCTGTTTCGACAACAAACTCTTTAGTGTAATCTGGTAAGGCTAGTACATGAGTGTTGATTATAGCTAACTTCAATGTCTCCAAAGCTAGGCCAAACTCCTCATTCCATCTGAAAGAATACTTTTTGAGTAACTCATTAAGAGGTCTACATATACCACCATAACTCAATACATATAATATCCAATTAAGCCAAGGAACCCCCTCAAGACCTTGGTTGTGGTAGGCTTTGGCCAGTCAGTCATAGCTTGAATTTTGCTAGGATCAGTGAACACCCTATGAGCAGAAATTACATGACCTAGATATTCTATCTTTGATTGTCCAAAGGAACACTTGGACCTTTTGGCAAACAAGGAATGCTCCCTCAGGATATCAAACACTTTTTTAAATGTAACAGATGTTCATCAAAAGTCTTGCTATAAACTAATATATCATCGAAAAAAACCAAAACAAACTTTCGAAGCAAGGATTGGAATACCTGATTCATCAAAGCTTGAAATGTAATTGGTGCATTAGTTAAGCCAAAGGGCATAACCTTGAATTCATAGTGCCCCATGTGAGTTCTAAATACAGTCTTGTAAACATCTTCAAGCTTCATTCTGATTTGGTGGTATCCAACTCTCAGATCCACTTTGGAAAAAATCATAGACCCTTGCAAGTCATCAAGTAAATCATCTATGATGGGAATAAGATATTTATCTTTGATTGTTATCTCATTAAGGACCCTGTAATACACACAAAACCTCCATGTACCATCCTTATTTTTCACTACCAAGGCAGGGGAAGAGAATGGGGACTGACTATGCTGAATGATTCCATTTGTGAGCATTTCAGTGACTTGTTTCTCGAGTTATTTCCTTTGGTAAAAATTGTATCTATAGGACCTTAGACTTACAGGTGATGTCCCTGGTTTGATGGAATCCTGTGGTCTAATTCTCTTGGTGGGGGTAAGGATTTGGGCTCTGCAAACACCTTCTTATAACCATATATCAATTCTAGAATAACAATGTCAACTGGCTCATGCTCACAACCACTACTAGCCTCTATTAAAAATAAGTGAGCCATTATCGTTTGCCCCTTTTTTCAGTAGTTTTCCCATGGTATTAGGCTGAGTTGACCATTCTCTGGAATAGCATGCAAGACAACCTTGTTACCATTCCTTCCAATGGTGACACACCTCTTCTCATGATCAAATTTAGTAGGATTGAACTTTTTCATCCAATCATTGCCTAGTATAATATCACACCCCCCTAGCTTGAGGATCCTGAGATCTTCTTTAAAGGTCTTACCCCCTATTTTCCAAGTAAAACTAGAGCAACTGGTACTGTAATACGTGTAATTGCCATCAACTACAGTGACTCTAATGGGAGTGGAGTAAACAGCTTGGTAGCTAGTTTCTTGTACAGTCACTTCATTAATAAAGTTGTGAGTGCTGCCAGAATCAACAACCACTGATAATGATCTCTTCTTAACAACCCCACTGACTAGGATAGTGTTAACCTCATTACAACTTCCTGATAATGCACTGAAACACATAGCTTATTGGATATCCACTCCTTCAGCTATCTCAATTTCTACTATTTGTGCTAAGCTCTCTGAGTGCTCAGGTACCTCTGCGTCAAAAGCTATAAAATCTTATGGGTCGTGAGGCAACTCTTCCTTGATGCCAACTATACAATGTAGTTGTTTCAGCTTACACCGGTGAACTACCTGATACTTTGCACCACACCTAAAACACAAGTGATTGGCCTTTTTGTGTTCATAAACTTCCGGAGTCAACCATAGTGGGCTAGGCCTTGAAGTGATTAACCCTCTAACCTTCTGGACCCATAGCTGGCAAAAGAGCCAGTGGTCACACCATGATGAACTACGGTCTGAGCTTTCCTTTGAGTAGCCTCAATGGCTTTCTCATGCATCCTAGCATGTTGAATGGAATAACTCAAGGTGGTAGGCTTAAGCATCTTAACTGCTAACCTAATTTCTTCCTTGAGAGTTCCCATGAATCTGGACAAGAAGTGAGCCTCATTGGGAGCAGGATTTCGAATTATCATCTGAGCCTTCAGATCTTTAAACTTAACAAGGAATTCTCCAACACTTCCAGTTTGTTTGAGTTTGTTAAATTCTTCTACTACATCTTCCATCCACTCATCCCCAAACCGCACACATAACTCCTCCTTAAGCTCCGCCTAATTAACCGCACCTCTACTCAACACCAACGAGTTGTACCAGGTTTCAGCATTACCATATAGGTATAGTGCAGTACCCTCCACCTTCATGTTATCTTGCACTCTATGAAGGTGAAAATACCTCTCACACTTTTGAATCCAAACTTTGGGATCCTGAGCTTCAAAAGATGACAATTCTCATTTAGAGGGGGGGTGGGGGCAACCACTAGTGGCCTAGCAGCCCTACCATCAAAACCAGGTACTGGCAAGAGCCCATCACCTCCCGGAAAAGCACCCTCCTGACCTCGCGGTGGTCTTCTTTCCAGATTTTTGAACATATCCAGAATCAACTCAAAGGTACCTTGAATGCCAGTTTGAGTTGCACACATACCCCTTTGTTGTTCAACTATCTCATACAGTAATTGATCACGTTGATGTAACTTTTCATCCATGGTTTTCTATTCGTGTTCCTTCTGCCATGGACACAAAACAGATCGCAGATTCGAGGTTCTGATACCAATTTTTATGACTAGAATACTTGAAACAGTTAGGAAAAGGAAGCATAATAGTAATAACAAGAGTTTTGTGGGATAATTTTCTGATTTATAAGAATGAAAAATATGATTACAACTAAATGAAATTGAAAAATATAGAAATGAATAACTGGTTCTCCATTGATAATTCAAACCTGCAGATAGAAGGGAAGATGAAGAGAATTTAGAAGAAGAATAAGGATGAAGATAGAAGAGAAGAGAAGAGAAGAGAAGAGAAGAGTGAAGGAGAGAAGGAAATTGTTACCGAATTTCTCGATGCCTCTCTCCTCTGCCAATTCTGCTATTTATAGCCATCAAACTCATCTCAGCCATTGAGCCTCATTAAACTATAATAGATTCTGGCCCTTTATTTTAAATCTTGTTATTACTGTTTACTCCCTCGACTTCTTTTATTTACCCTATAACCTTCAGTTCATAACATACATAATCTAAAAGGGAAAAGGGACGTTGGGGGTGAGGAAACAACCCCTTGTCATCCGGCTTTTTGCGTCAAACCCGGTGGATTTTAGGGTGAGCAAAGTGAAGACGTCGCATCGGCAACATCCTAGGGCTATGGTTATGGGTTTCTGAGTTGAGGAAGATGAAATGTATAGGGGTGGGGTCGGTTGTGTATGTTAGTACGCTGATGAACGCTGCTATGTTCACGTTGGGTCTTCTGGGTTTGGGTCGGGTTACTGGTGTTAAATTGGGCCGAGTAAATTGGCCCAAAGTTGGTCTAAGGGTGACTTAAAAGAGTTGAAAGGAAGTGACTAATTTTGAAATAAGAAGATAGTCAACTAAATTGACAATTTAACCATACGAAATTAAATTGTAGCCAAATTGATTTAATAGTGAATTCGACAAAAGTTAAATAGGACGAATTGACATAAATCAATTAATGAGCTTCTTAATCTTAACGAAATAAAATAATTAACTTGATTATAGAAAAAATAATTAAATAAAAAATTATAACCATGATTTGAACTAAACTAATTAAAGCAATATTTAATTAAAACAAAATCTTTTTGAGACGAATTTTGAATATTCATAAAATATATACTAATTATATACATAATGATGTAAAACATATATATATTATTAAAAAATTATAAAAAGTTACAAAACTACTTAAAATAACTTGCAAACTATTTTTTTATAAAACTAATTATTATTAATCATTTGAAATTGAAGAAACTTGATCATTAATCTATATTGTGGAGGTCCAAAATTGGGTGTCAACACTATTGATGATCCTGAACACCTGTATTTGCATCATAAGAAAGTGCAGGTCGAATAATAACATCAGTACATTGAATGTATGTGTATTTAATAAAGCTGAATAAACAAATAACTAAACTGATAAGGCTGAAGAACTACTCACCTCAACTCATCTCAATTCAACTCAAAGCATAGGTAAAAGATAGAATGTTTAAAGTTTTACATGTAAAAGAGGCTAACTCAAGTCTGTATAAGAAAATACAATAAAATACTTTTTAAACTATTAGAGAGATTCTCTAACCGACAATCATCACTATGAGCAATGTGATGATACAACGTCTTGCCTATGTTGCGGTTCGTGGTGTATTCTACAGACCGTAGATCCCATCCGTTAAATTTATATTGAATTTTACGGCTAAAAATATCGTTCTATGGGTCCAATTTACGACCCGTAGAAGTTTCTATGGATCGTAGATCCAATCAGTAGAATTTATACAATTTTCAAGCTCAAAAGTCCATTCTACGGGTCCAAACTTGGTGGCACTGGAAAGAGGACTCAAAGACCTTCAATTTGGTAGTTCATGGGCCACCTAACTCATTATATGCTTGGAGATATGATCGTTTGAAATTGACCTAAGCAGAATCTTATGTCAAAACTTAATCGGTAAGGAAGCTTTCAACTCAACATTGTGCTAGGGGGTTCTTGTAACCTTAATTCATATCCAAATTTATTCCAACACTAAAGAATTGATCTTTTACACATATGAGTAATTTAAGAATCACCCGATCTGACTTTACATGTAGTAAATAAAAAATGGTTCGGACCTTAGCTTAGAAAATTTCAGAGTCTTACATGCCTGGGTGGATATACTGTTTCTGGTGGGAGTGTCACGCTACCCACAAGCTTCGATCGAAATCTGATGTATGTATAGGTGTATATATGTAATATATTGTATAAATAAACAAATGTCACCCACAAAACCAAAAGTTGTTGTGGTGCCACTGGCTAAGGGCGAAACTCCCTCCTGCCAGACCCTAGTTCGAAATTGGGAGGTGACATTTTTAAAAAAATTAAATAACTTGCAGCCTAAAGAATAGCGAATTCAGCTTCAACAATCGAGGGTTTTAAAGATTATATTTTCCTTTTTCTTTCTAATTCTAGTTGGCTTAGTTTTAATTAGTAATTATTATTGACTAATTTAATTTATTAATATTTGTTTTTTCTATTAGTTATTTGTTAGATGGATAAGTGTTAAAGTTAGCCTTAAACTATGTCATATTGAATAAAAATATTCTCCGTTAATAGTTTGGTTTTAAAATATCCCTATTATTAATAATTTGTTCCAAAAATATTCCCACTATTAAACCTTTGATCCCAAAAAAAGTCTTTGTTGTTACTTTATTGTGTCAAAAAGATACTCTCTTTTTTTTATAAACATATTATCTTTCTTTTTTTTCTAATAATATTATTATTCTTAAAGAGCCCCCTTTTTTTTTCTTTTCTCTTGAAATTCTTTTAACTTTAAAAAAAGGTCGGAAGTAATATTTTTATTAATCTCATTTTATAATTTAAATAGAATAACTTCATGTACGTTTTAAATAATATTATAGTAACTTCATCTTTAATTTTTATTTAGATAATGATAAAAAAAAAATTCTAATAAAATAAAAAAACATTTTTATTTCTTAATCTTTTTGAAATTGATTAAGCAAATATTTTCTTGTAGCTATAGTAATGGTGGAAATATCATTATCTTCCATGAAGTAGATAAAAAGTAAAGTATGGAATGGGATTGGTGATTAATATTCAAATGATTGTTTAGTTTGTTGCATAGTGCATGATATATTTACAAATATAAGTAATGATGATCTCATTGACCATTTTCAAAATATGTAAACTCGTTGAGAATAATTATAAATGAAAAATATGTATTTATAATATTAGTAAAGTACTATTCTTAAAAAAATTTGCTATGTGGACTTTGTGCATAATCAAAGCCTAATGTTGATTTAGTGATCTAATCAATGTGTCAACTTGATACCCAGAAAGTCTAAATCCTGGATCCGCCTATGGTTACATGAATACAAGTGATGCAAAAAATTTAAATACAAGTGAAACAAGAGCGAATATATATTAATACAAAATTGTTAATGGAATAGAAAAATTGTTTTCGACTACTTATAGTAAAATCATGGTCATACATATCTTCGAACAATTTGAATATTCAGAAGCAGATGGATCACTTACTCTTCATCAATCCTAAAATTTACATAATAATGGTAATTAACGGGTTTAATTAATGTGAACATGCTACATTTGAGGAATCAAGTAAGTGCATGCATTTATAGACTTAGAAATTGGAGAGAGAAAAATAGAGCACGTTGCTATATTTGAGCACCCAAAGACACCTAAAATTTCTTGTTGAGAAAATTAAATCACGTGTTCTTATACATTATTGAAAAAACACCTATGTAAAAAATTCTTAAACACCATTGATAGCCATCGAGAAAAAAACTATGTAACCATTCATAGCCATAGAGAAACTGAATTGTATACCTTTTGAGAAAAGTGAATTAGTAAACTTGTACATCCACTACAAAGTATATATCCTACTCAATAAATCTAACAATTAACAATAGCTATTTTCTAACTAACTACACGTGTATATCCATATCCCTAACAACTTCTACCAAAATATCTAGCTAAGGTAATGTCCACTCTGCCCTCAACATTTGCTTCAACTTATTCCTATTTTATCATTCCCACTTAAGCTTATCAGAAAGACAATTTTCTTAGCGGCAATAAATATGCACATTAACAAAAAATGAGGGCAACCATCATTTTAAAAAAATTCCATATTTCTCAAGGGGTTTTAACCTCTAGATTATCCAAGTCTTTGGTTCAATTTCACAGGATCACAATTTAAATAAGTGTTTTTTTTTTGGAATCTATCTTTCTTGTTGATTTGCTGGAGTTGATGTTTTTTTTAATTATAGCTAGCTAATATTTAAGAAAATTAAATTTAGATTATTAATTAAACAAGTGGATAGGTGTCACTCATTGAAGGGTGCACTGGGGAAATGGAGGGAATCTCCAATGGAGGAAAACCAAGTCCAAGCTAAGCCTATAAAGAAATATTTAATGCTAAAGTATTGTAAAAACCTAGGTGGAGGGAAGAGGTTAAAAATTACATGTCTACACGATATGCAATAGTGTAAAAAGAATTATCTTTCTTGTTGATTTGTAGGAGTTCGTCATGTTTTTAATTGTTAGACTAATATTTAAGAAAATTTAATTTAAACCATTAATAATCTAACAAGTGGATAGGTGTTACTCGGGAGAGTTAGCAAAATAGCCACTCTCAAGACTTAATTGGACATTAAGTCACTAGTCTTGAAAATTTTTGTGGTATACCCATTAATTATGATATCACCTATGTGACCTACTTGGGACATACAAAAGCATCTTCTAAGTTTTAATATATACCCTTTGGTGGGGGGGGGGGGGGGGGGGGGGGGGGGGGGGGGGGGGGG
>JAJOOR010037316.1:0-12793 GCA_036250505.1 Solanum acaule | reverse complement strand
CGAAAAACGAAACGGATCTTTTTATATACAGCTAAACAAGTTTCCGGTAACTTTCGAAGCACATTTTAAGAACTTTTTGGGTCAAATTCAATTATAACTATTTCATTAAGTTCTCGACTCCAAACTCACATGTGAGGCTCTAGTTTCACTCTATCATTTTCTGGGTCGTTACAAGTATAATGTTTGGTTGCACAAGTATAATCATAAGGTTATATTGATTTTTAAAAATAAAAATTAATCATCTAAAATTAAAAAATTATATTAGACAAATAACAACCTTTATATATTATATTATATTGAATATTTAAGATATATATTGGCTTTTGATAATATATTAATTAATAAAAATATGTCCTTAACTAATATCATAAAAAAAATTGATTTGTATTTTTCAATTTAGTATATTTTAATTAAATTAACCATAAATACCAAAAGTACAAAATTTCTATGAATATGAGGAAATGCATGTTTGACAAAAAGATTAATATTATAAATATAATGTCATAAAATTTAAAAAATATTTAACAAACAGATAATCCATCAAGTCCAATGAAAAAAAATTAGCTTGCTATGTAAAATATCTGGTCAATACTTCTAAAACAAATCAAATTGAAAATATTGCATAAGTTCTAAATTCAAAATAAAAAATTTAACATAATACTCTTATGTCAAATTTCAACATAACATACATAAATATGATTTAAAAGAAAAGAAAAGTGTAAGTCCATAACCTTATTCAACAATGAATTCAACTTTAATTGAAAAATTAGAATACTAACAAAATTATACTAATGATTTTTTTTATAACACGAAAAATTGCATGAAATCAGATGAAGTAAAAGTTGATATATGAGAAGGAAATGAAATATAAATAATATAAAATAAAAAAAATATTTTTAGAAAATATTAGAATAATAAAAAAAAAAGAATTCAAAATAATAAAAATAAAAATAAATTAAAACAAAAGAAACAAAAACAAAAACTAAAAGGAAGAAATTAAAAAATAATCAACTTGTAATAACAACATATAATTATCGGCAATTCTCACACACATCGTCCCTTTGTGAATTGGAGAGTGTAGTTACCACCAGCTAATTACACTCAAATTACATGGTTATTTACATGGCCATACAAACAATGTAATTACACCTAATTTCATCAAATCCAATTAGCATGGTGACTTTCCAAACAGACCCTTAGTGGCAAGGTATTTTAGGTCACTTGTTTTAGAGAACCCTAGATCCGCCTACGTGATAGGTTTTAAATATCAACATTTATAAAAAATCTAATTAATTTAATTTTATATCAACATTTTTAAAAATCTACTTTTTTAGCATTTTCTCCTATTTTTTAATGAGAAAAAAATATTAACGTTAAATTGAATAGTCACTCAAGCAAAAAACAGAAAAGTGACGCTCCATTTTTCAAACCAAATCCTTCTTCTTTACTTGCCATTTCAGCCAAACGACTCCATTTTTGAGTCGGTTCAGTTCATCGCAGAGAAAGCATCACCAGAAGAAAAAGCTTTCCGATGAACAAAGGTACAAATCTTTCTCTCTATTTTTCCATTTGCATGACAATTGATTCAATGGAGATTCGTATAACAGTGATTTTGAAGTTCAAGTAAAACCCCAGTTCTTTTGGATTCAAAGGTTCTGATACGTTGGAATCAATTTTTCTTTCTTCCGCCCTTCTATGGCTTTTCTCTTGTTTCTAATTAGTCTTAGATGGGAATGCCCTGATCTATGTCTAAACCCTAATCCTTGGAATTCTATAGCTTTTTATGTTGTTTTTGTGATTACATGTTCATAGTACATTGGGTAACTTGAATTCAGTGATTTATGCATACAAATGACCTCTTTTCAGTTTAAAATTACTTGCAGAATATGAGCATTTTTTTTTTGAAAGTGAGTTGGGTAAAACTAGCTTTTCTTTTTTGCTGATTTATTTACTTATGAGGATTGTTTACTCTTCAGCTTAGTATACTTTATTCTTTCTACTTTTATGTGTGTATGTGTAGAATGGTCACTATGAAGGTAAAATCGAATTGTTGCATCTCCCTTTCACTGTGAAAATTATGTAATAACCATCCAAACAAAGTGAAGCCACATGACATTTTATAAAAGTCTCATCTAGTTAGTCGTCATTAGTTTTTAGAGGTCTAAGAATATTTTTGATACAATATGTGAAGTATTCATGTTGCTTTAACTTTGACATTTCCTTACTGTTGTATTTCTGAAAATTAGCCTTCTTTTTGTGAACTAGAATTAGAAAAGCTTAGAACCGTCATTAAATTTGGATTATTCATATAGACATTGCGTACATCTAATCAGGTTATAGTTAATACATATGCAAGTTATATTACTAATGAAGACAAGGCTGAGATTGGGGCAATAGTCGGGGACAATGATGACAACATGATTTTTGATTTCCCCATTGTTGTTAATTGTGCAAGCAATAACCAAGATAAAAGTTTAGCTGCGTGCTTATTGGTGTAGGTAGAATTGTTTTGGAAAATTTCATTTCAAATTAGACCCCCTTGTTATTGTCAATATGTTGATTAAATGAGATACCAACAATCTGAAACTAAAGAAGATTTTGTCAATGCTTTGGTCTCTCTTTGCTTTAGAGAGGCTAACAAATCAGCTGATTACCTTACTAAAATGGCATCCTCAGGTGGAATTAATACCTTCTTTCAATCTTTGCAACAACTTTCAAAAGAGGTGAAAAGACTAGTTCAACCAGATTGATGGTAAATGTCTAGTATAAGAAGAGGATATCATAAATGTAATTTCTTTGTAAATGAAGTATTTTCCTTATTGTACGTGAAAGCGAGCATGTATAGTTATCTCTTTTACACATTACAAATTGATTTCCTCAATCTTCTAATTGCGAGGTGGTATGGTCATGCATCTGTTCCCTTGACCAGTTAAGGATTAATGATATTGATGTCTACATCTTGTTTTGAGAAGATCTCTGTATTTTTGTTCTTATTAGGCTGACATGAAGTTAATTTATGATGCTTGTTGCTTTAATTTTAAAAATAGAATCAGCGGTTCACTCTTATATTTCAATCAATGAAACAATAATTGTCAGCAAAATATTCCCGTTTTATAATTGATTGACTTAATGCTTTGCCATATGAATTGATATTTTCTCCGATAGGTTGATATATATTTTATCATCTTTAGTTTCTAATTCTGATACTTCTTTTCTTATTTTTATATTATGTGGTAAATGAAAGAAATTGGACGAGGTAGAAATAGAAGAGGCGGACCATGCGGTGGATGTGGCAATTTTTGAGGAGGTGGTAGTTCTGGAATGACGACTCAGCCACAAATACAATCAATAGGGATTACCGAGGCATCTTTGGAGGTAAAAGTGTGCGATAAAATTCCTGAGATAATATCTGGTACAAGTTTGAAAATAAATGTCTATTTTACAATTTTAGTGTGCAGAAGTGTGTATATTATGCTAAATTTGTGTTTGCTTTTGATGTCTATAATCTGGTGAAATGTTGATTTGGATTCTAGCCGAATTTTGTATTCTACTACTGCAAGTGGCTTTCACGAAGCTGATTGTTAGTAATTTAAGATCTTGTGTCTTGAATTTTGATCATGATAATTCAACTTAATATGATAATACAAAAATATATACACTCTCAATGCAGAACTCAAAATCTTAGTTACTAATCTTCTTTTTAGACTGAGTACATGTATCCTAGCTATTTTAGATGAATGTTGCATGTTGAGATCTGTATCGCAAAAGTGATGAAATGACTCTAAATGATTTGATGATGCATGGCACATTTTGATATTCACTAAGACAATTAAAATGGGAGACAAAAAAATAGGAAAAATTAAGGAAAGGGTCTTAAAATTAGACTATATTATGTGTTATAATTATGTTTGAGCATAGAAAAAAGGTACAAGAGGATGGGTTACTTAGAGTGAAGATAAAGTACTTAATTATGGTAGGGGAATAGGAGAGGAATAGGGAAGAATTTATTTTTCCACAGCAATGATGACACAAGGTCATCATGATTATTAAGGGCCAATGAAGTAGTCAAACCACATCAAAAGAAGAAGAAGAAAAGAGAGGAAGAGGTCTTATTATGTAATGTTATGTATCCTTTTTCTCTTTGTAAAAATAAGTTATATTATGGTACAATTAAATGTGACTTGAGTTTGTTTAAGATTGAGGTATGCAAAAACAACTAAGTCTAACTTCAAATACATGAATTTAGTACTTGATGGCTAATGGACATGGTTGGTACTAAGAGCATAGTCATGCATGCGAATAGTGTTGAGCATACCTTTCCGTTTTTAAAAGGTTGAACATGTTATGAATGATTTTCTGACAACTCTTGCAACTCTGTTATTGAATTTTGATTCGTTAGCGGTTAAAATGTTCAATGCTACTTGTATTTTGAAAAGGAAGTAAGATTTTGAACCATCTTGATTGATTTGCATGCAATGTGTGGCGAGTTGTTGAATAATGCCTTGTGTCGCTTTTATCACCAAGAACTTGCCCGATTGGTCTTGAAATGATGGTTTTGATTGAGTTTGGTTGGAGAAATGAACTTAGGCTTTCTTTGATGTTCTTGAAGTCCACCTGGCCTAAAAATCCCACCTTTGCACAAAATATATCCTTAGTTGTCCCCTTTGAGCCTAATTCTTTTTATTGGCAACCACATTACAAGCCTGGTCCTTTTTGAAAAAGTAACCCTCTTTTGAACCCTTCCCTCCTTGAACTTGAGGTAGTGAAAGTTGAGGCTAAAAGCCTAAGTTGGGGTGTTATGGGAAATTCATTCAAGGGATGCTCACCATATGAGGGCTTGATATAAAAAAAAAGAAAAAAAAGAAAGAGAGAAATTGAGGGATGTATGAAGAGTCTTCAAGAAAGAAAAACCTTTGAAAAAGGAAGACAGGAAGAAATGAATAAATGAAACTTGAATCCTCCAAAAGTTAAAAATGATTGCATGTGGGGCATCTAGAGTGGAAATAAGAAAAAAAATGAAAAATAATGTGGAATGTGCATGAGTTTGAAAAGTGAAGAAAGTTGGAAATGATGAGTTGTTGTATAATGTTCAAGGAGGGTGTAGTCACTGATACCTAAATGATATCCTAGCCTTCCCTAAGCCTATATTACAAGCTTAACAAAGTCCTTTGAGATTTCTAACCAAATGGAGTTGAGTCAATGATGATTGAAAATATGGGCAAGCCTATGGTGTGACAATTGTGTGCATGAGATGATTCTTTGTGAGTGTGAGTGTTGCATCTTTGTCCCTTGTCTTGTTTATATGTGTGTGTGGTTTCGGGACACTTCTTTCTGTGAGGGCATGTAAGTTGAAAAAGTGGTGATTTTGAAAATTCCTAATTGAGTCAAGTGAGCATATGAAAGAGTTAATGAGTTGAGTCATTTTTTGAGTTGGAGTTGTTGTCACTTAAGATTATTGGTTTTTGAAAATGTTTCATGAGAATAAGAGGATTTCTTTTGAGAAAAGTTTGCATGTGGACTATTTGTTAGTACCAACCGAAACCATACCTCTGTGCTTAATTGAGAAAGGGCATTTGATTTGTGGTGTGTTTTGAAATAAAAGCCTCCTGTGTTTTTGATTTTCTTTACTTGAGGACCAATAAAGTTTCTAAGTTGGGAGGGGGGGGGGGGTATTGATGAGGGGTGAATTTTCACTCATTTGAGGCTCTTTTCGTAGTTATTTTGGCTTGCTTTAGGTTAGAATTGGCGCTTTTAATGTGGTTCTTTTCATATTTGCACGAAAATGAAATGGAGAGTTGATTTAGGATATAGTTGAAGAAACCTAGTGAACTTGAGGCCAAAAGTGGTCAAGAGCTAAAAATGCAATTTTTGGTAGGGAAAGTACCCTTTGCGAACACGCTTTTTGGGTATTTTTTATTGACGATGACCGCTTACTTTTTAAACTTATTTTGAGTGTAATTTGAGCGTTATCAATTAGTTAAGGTTTTTGTTAAAATTTCTGAACATGTGTTTATATTACTTCCTAGTGATGCAAACCATCTGAAACAGTTCGATCAAATTGCACTGCTCTTGGAGATTTGGTAGTTCATTTTCATATTCTGTGAGAGCCATGTATAGAGCTATGTATGCATGATTAAGAGATCCATCAGTTTCTATGCGGAAGAATGCTATATTGGTTCTTTCTCAGATTATACTAAATGACATGATGAAGGTTTGGTTGAATTATAAAACATTTATACATACCTAAAGATAGCATTCTGAAACAAAGTTTGTTTTCTCTCTCTCTTATTGGTTTAGTCTAGGCGAAACTTCTAAGCTTAATGATTTGTCACCTTTTCTTTTCTTGGATTAATTTACATTTTGTGTTTTAAATTTGTGCAGAGTCTCATGCTGAGTTCTTTGCAGATAACAAAAACATTGCTGGTTTTGACATTGTGAGTTTCTTATATATTTAGGATGTCTTATAATTTTAACTTTTTTCTAATGTTATAATCACACATTAGTTTGATGATTAACGATGTCAATGAAGTAATGTTGCCTTGTTGGTATTTGAGTGATATATTATCTATAACTGAAGTTGTCAGTATCTAAGGTGCACTGTAGATGCAATGTGAGGTATGTACTGCACTGAAGCACGGTGCATGTCATTTATACAAATTGAAACTCTCCCAAGTCTAAATCCTCAACAGTTGCGTTATTACCTATTATTAACATTAAGTCAACTGTTGCTTACAATGACTGTTAATCATATAAAATCAATTCATGTTTTACCTCCAGGAAAAGATGCTTTCCTCAATGTGACAACTTAGATCAAATCTGAACTAAGACAAATAATGGAGATGTTCTAGGAGAAATAGCTTGATAGAGAAGCAGAATACAGAATACAAAAATGCAGAAACACCAAAGGATTAGTGAAAAAAAATTAATGCAATCAAAGGGTAATCATAGTCTCCATAGAATTATTAATGGAATTTTTAGTTTTTAAGAAAATATTGCTTTGTTAATTTATTTTGATAAAGTAAAGTGAAGTTAATATTCCTCTTGGTTTATAGTTGTTATGTAGGAGAGCAACAACTAGTACCTCAAAATTAAATAAAATTTTGGTACCTTTTATAAAGAAAAGGTTGAAAAATTAACCTCCATATTCCCCGTGGTTAGCATATAATCAGACTGTTGATAACTCATCAATGAATCCTTATACCCCCTCTTGAAGAGATATTCCTATATTCATAATGATAGTAGAGTAGGTGGAGTTTTTTTGGAACTGGTTAGTTGTAGAGTAGGTGGATGTTTTTAATGTCACACTTTGTTGCCATTAGCCAACAAAAGAGAATTGACCACATTAAAGGGCATGTTGAAGGCATTAAATGAAATAGGCTCTTCCTTTTTTAATAGCTCGAGATTTTCATGAGGTGGAACTTACTTCAACAATGATGCACTAAATGCGCTGTTTATCAAGTTAGTCTTTCCAAATTTTCAGCCTGGAAAATGTCTTTACACAACTGTGAGAGAAATTGTTGAGAATGCACCTAGTTCTGCTGAATCCATCTCTGAGCTTGTAGTTGTAGAGATAACCATGTTAGTGATTATTTGGTATATTTTAGATAACTACTTCAATGAGCTAACATAGATCCATTAATGGGAACCTCTCTTCAAAGCTTAGTGTTATTTTTTTGTTTTGCTTCTGTAGTGAAGAGATAGGCAGAAGTAAATTTCATTTCGTGATTGTTTTGGATGACCATGAACGTAGAGATGAAGCCCTATATGATGATTTTGAGACAGCAAAAGGCTCGTGAGGTGTGTAAGCGGTGATTTACTCTCACTTAGATGGCATTGTGATTTATATCTTATGCTCACTGTTTGACATTTCGCAAATTTCATTAGTGAAATGTTTATCTAGCAAATTTCATTAGATGGCATTGTGATATTTTTAAACTACTGTGTCTAGAAAAGACTTGCCAAGGAAGCTCGGGTTCTAGAGATTCAAGCAAAGAATGTTGCTCTTGAGAAGAAAGTAAAAGACCCTGCAGCTACAAAGGCAGCTAAGGGTAGGGAGGCATCATATTATAGGGTGACATGCAAGGTATGATCTGTTTCTTTTTGTTCTTATGTATGCTGACTCTGCTCTAAGTATGCAATATAAGAAAAGTACATAGTTGAACTAAATCAATTTTGCAAGTTAGTGATTATTCTTCCCTAAAAGACTTTAATTACTGTACTTTGTTTCTAATATTGGATAATAGAAGAGGAATGCCACGTGATGATATCCCGAATATGTTTGGACGAGATTTGATGTGCTTACCATTTCTAGTTATTTTGCCAGTGGAAACTTTTGCAAGTTCCTGCTTTTTGTTATGTTTCAACTTCTTTCATTTTTTTTCGACCTTCAATTAGGAGGAACATAGGTGTTTTAGACGTTTGGTATATTCGTTTCAACTTTCATCTCTATATTTGTTTATTTATTATATTTATCTTGTTTGTTTTTCATATTTTAGTTATAATAAACTTTAAATATGGATCCTGTTAAAAAAGTAGTGGTAAAAAGTCATTTTATGGAAAAAAAAGTGCTACTAGTAAGGGTGGAGGAGGAAGTAATTCTCATTGCAACCTTGATTTAAAACTAATACCGACGATTATACTCATGTTAATGAAACTTTTCTTATTTCATGTCCCACTATTTTATAATTTAATTCTGAATATTATGTAGACCATGAGACATTAAATAGATGGTTTGCTAATTTTGAGGAAGTGTTTGAGGAAGAAGTAGAAATAGAAAACCAAGACTTAGATGACAACCCTACTAGTCTTGCCACAAAATTATTGCAATAAAATGATCTCCCTCTATAACTTGTGTTCGGCTTTACTGAAAACTATTTTGACTTCTAGGGGAGAACAGTCAGTGCGGTCATATACGTGTTAATTTTCCATATTAAGAATTTGGGTATAAAAAACCTAAGGTGACCTTGGGCCTTTAGTTTGTTAGTTTCCTGTAATGTGTGACCTTTTGTAGGACTTCACAAAGGTTAGTATTGTGGAGGTTATTTGTGCACCTTTTTGTTGTTGATTATAGTCAATTTGTGGTGTTTCGTGTGCCTAAATTTTGTTGGTTTTATTTCTTTTGTGGCATTGCTATGCAAATTTTATTATTGTTGAGGGAATTTGTTGTTTTTTGTGTGATTTATTATCAGGGGAAATGTATTTAAGGGCCTAATAGCTCTTGCAACATCTTTCTTGTGGTAGTAGCATGAAACTTGTGCACAAAAGAGTAGTGTTGAGTCATTTTCGTTGCCCTGGAGCATTTGTGTAACACTGTTTAAATGTGATTGGTTAATGTTGTACACAAGTGAAAATGTTAAGAATGTGACAACTATAAAGGGTGTCATGTAACGTTTAAACTCTATTGTCATACATGTGAGGATATAATATTGCATAAACTAGTAAATTCACTTCCATTTTGTGTATGATTAATCTACCGAAACTCCTTATAGACATTTTCGGTGATAAATACAATAAGTAAATATATTGCATACTATAGGCTTACAGTGATGGGGGATCTTGTTTAGAAATTAGCCTAAGGGAAAGGGTGGTAAACCTGGAGGCATAACATATCCTTAATTAAATGATATGAAAG
Source organism: Solanum acaule (assembly GCA_036250505.1). Lineage (NCBI taxonomy): Eukaryota > Viridiplantae > Streptophyta > Magnoliopsida > Solanales > Solanaceae > Solanum > Solanum acaule. The sequence continues at coordinate 3,162 of JAJOOR010037316.1, read as the reverse complement.
TCAAGCTAACAGTTAAAAGCCTCACATTAATCCTACATCATGTTTTATTTTTCTGTTTGTTTGGCATTTAGTGTGTCAAGTTTCGCACGTGTATATGACTATGGAACTTGAAGATGGTGGGTATCATGAAGGTTCCTTGAGAACAGGATTAGAAAATAAATTTTTCAAAGGAAGTGTAAAATAGAATTAGGAAAGCATTCAATAGGAGTATGCATCTATGTAGCATATGCAACCATTCGAACTAACAGTTTGCTTTGCCTCTATGCTATTTCACGGTTTGCATCTTGGGTTATTTTAATCCTGTAATCACTTGATTATTGCGCAGAGGGTCTATCAAAAACAACTTCTCTACCCCAAGATATGCGTAAGATTTGATTACACCGTTCCTTTCCAAACCTCATTTTTTTGGGATTACATTGACTATGTTGTTGTTGTAGTGTAAGTGCTCCTTCTCTACCCCAAGATATGCGTAAGATTTGCTTACACTGTTCCCTTTTCAAACCTCACTTTTTGGGATTACATTGACTATGTTGTTGTAGTGTAAGTGTTCCTCATTTTGCGAATTGATTTGGTTTATTTATGACAGTTACAATTGTGGGTGGTCTTTGTTGAATGCTTTCTGATTACTAGTGGAAAAAATTACTTGTTCAATAATAGCTTCCATACTTGAATTCTATGATTATTTTTAGAGTCTCATTTTGATTTTGTAGTTTAAATGCTTGTGCCATGACTTTTGTGTGCTATATAATCTCTAAATCCTTAGGCATCTTCATCTTTTTATTGTGCAGAGAATTTAGGGTTGTTCGTAAAATTCTGGCACATCACAATGTTCTAACTAAATAATTTCAATATCTTGCAGGAGAGCGCACAAAAAATGTTGAATAATATCTTCCTATCCACGAGTGAAGAAGGGAGGTCTTTGCACTTCTCTAAGGAAACAAGTGATTATTTTGGGATTTTGAACTAACGCTCTATGGTTGTCGGTATCCTTCCACCATGGAGCTCTCCTTGAAGCTTCATGTTTAAATGTTGATCAATTTGCAGGGTATGTGTGCAGAATCGATGCTGAGTTTTCTGCCAGGTTCTTTAGCGATGTTTAAGCATGTTGCTGGGGCTACCAAGTACTTTAACATTATAGTCAATTTTGGTTAGTTTCATCTCATGCTCAATTACAATTTTCTAAGATGATTTTTTCCTATCAAACTATTTCCTTATGACATTTTCCTTCTCAATCTTTTTCCTGTTGATTATAGTAAACGTGCAAATATTTTTTTTCTTTGGTAGTCCCTTGTATTCTCTTTCGATATTTTGACCGTGAGGTCAGAGTCTCATTTTTAGTTGGGGGGTGCCTCCCTTGTACTCATTTTGTTGATTGTTTCTTCATATTATGATTGTGCTCTTGTCGGGTGTACTTTTCTTTCTTTGTTATGGATTGGTGTGCCCTTGTCGGCTTTGATATTGTGGATGTTTCGTTTGATACTGTGTTGGATTGATCTGTTTTAGTTTTTGATTTGTAGTTTGTTTTTTTTTTTATAGTAAGATTTTGGATTGACGATTCCCAATGATGGATAGAGAGTGAAGACTTTCTAAAGGTTAAATTATCGATTCCTTGTGAGTGTTTGATTAGCGTTGATTGTGGCGAAGTTTGAGTAGCTGTTCCCGAATAGATGCATGAGGTTGCCTGATGATGGATTGGTTGACAACTTTCTTAAGGGCGAAATCATCTTCTATTTGGGAAGGTTTTGAATTGGTTGGTACTAAGAGCATAGTCATGCATGTGAATAGTGTTGAGCATACCTCTCCATTTTTAAAAGGTTGAGCATGTTATGAATGATTTTGTGATAACTCTTACAACTCTTTTTGTGACTTTTGATTCGTTAGCAGTTAAAATGTTCAATGCTACTTATATTTTGAAAAGGAAGTAAAATTTTGAACCATCTTAATTGATTTGTTGGCCATGTGTGGTGAGTTGTTGATTAATTTGTGTTCGCTTTTGTGAACTAGAACTTGCCCAGTTGGTCTTGATTGAGTTTGGTTGGAGAAATGATCTTTGGCTTTCTTTGATGTTCTTGAATTCTACTTGGCCTAAAAAGCCCACCTTTGCACTAAATATATCCTTAGTTATCCCCTTTGAGCCTAATTCTTTTTATTGGCAACCACATTACAAGTCTTATCCTTTTTGAAAAAGTAACCCTCTTTTGAACCCTTCCCTCCTTGAACTCAAGGTTGTGAAAGTTGAGGCTAAAAGCCTAAGTTGGGGTGTTATGGGAAATTCATTGAAGGGATGCTCACCACATGAGGGCTTGATATGAAAAAAAAGGAAAAAAAGAAGAGAGAAATGGAGGGATGTATGGAAAGTGTTAAAGAAAGAAAAACCTTTGAAAAAGAAAGAAAGAAAGAAAATTGATAAATGAGACTTGAATCCTCCAAAACTTGAAAATGGTTGCATGTGGGGCATCTAGAGTGGAAATAAGAAAAGAAAAATGAAAAATAGTGTGGAATGTGCATGGGTTTGAATAGTGAAAAAAGTGGAGAAAGTTGTAAATGATGAGTTGTTGTATAATGTTCAAGGAGGGTGTAGTCACTTATACCTAAATGATATCCTAACCTTCCCTAAGTCTATATTACAAGCTTAACAAAGTCCTTTGATATTTCTAACCAAATGGAGTTGAGTCAATGTTGATTGAAAATATGGGCAATCCTATGGTGTGACATTTGTGTGCATGAGATGATTCTTTGTGAGTGTGAGTGTTGCATCTTTGTCCCTTGTCTTGTTTATATTTGTGTTGTGTTTTGGGACACTTCTTTCTTGTGAGGGCATGTAAGTTGAAAAAGTGGTGATTTTGAAAATTCCTAATTGAGTCGTGAAAGAGTTAATGAGTTGAGTCATTTCTTGAGTTTGAGTTGTTGTCACTTAAATGATTCTTGGTTTTTGAAAATGTTTCATGAGAATGAGAGGATTTCTTTCGAGAAAAGTTTGCATGTGGACTATTTGTTAGTACCAACCGAAGCCATTGCCTTTGTGGTTAATTGAGAAAGGAAAGTTGATTTGTGGTGTGTCTTGAAATAAGAGCCTCTTGTGTTTATGATTTTTCTTTACTTGAGGATCAACAAAGTTTCTAAGTTGGGGGAGGGGGGGGGGGGTGTTGATGTGTGGTGGAT
>JAJOOR010037315.1:0-17215 GCA_036250505.1 Solanum acaule | reverse complement strand
TATTTCCCGTTAATTAATGTTGAATGTACTTCCGCGACCGATGAAGTGTGATGACAAGTTTGAGAGGCTTGTTTGGGGTTCCTTCGGGTTCCTCATTCGCCATGTCACGTCTAGGCCCTAGGCTTGGGTCGTGACATTTTTGATCTTGAGTGAGCTGAAACAAATGTTGGTTGGAAAATAAGGGCAAACCTATGGGTGAAGTCATGCATGTGTTCATCTTTATGAGTGTGAGAGTTCTATGTGATTCCGGAACTATAAAGTGTTGAACCATTGTGTGTGAATATGGAATCATTCTTTATGTGAGGGAATTTGAGTATCTTTGTTGAGCTTGAACTTGCATTTGAAGCAAGTATTGTGAGCTTGAGAATCTTTGATAATGGTGAGTCACTACTTGAACCATTGAGTGCACAATTGATCCTTGCATAAGTAAGTTGAGTCTTGTTATGTGCATTCATGATTGTCTTGTATAGCACTGTTTGAGACATCATTTTTGAACTGCTGAACTTGAGTTTTACTTGAGAACAAGCAAAAGTTTAAGTTGGGGGTATTGATGAGTCCAAGATTTCGAATCATTTAGGGTTTTATTCATAATGATTTAGTGTCCTCAAATGCTTATTTTGTGCCAACAACTGATATAAAATCCTTGATTTCCAGGTATTTGGATTGAGGAACAAAGCAAGGACACTAATTTGCAAAACGGAATGAATCCAACTGAAAGAAGGAAAAAAAAAAGAGCCTGGTGATCGCCAAGTCCATTTGGCGAGTCGCCGAGTGGCCATTTGACCGCCTAAAGTTCCAGTGTGCCAAGCCCTCAAGGAAAGATGGCGAGAGAAAGAAGCAGTCGGCGATTCGCCAAGGGATTCCACGATGCAGAGTTAGATTGCCCAAAGTTATAGACCTGGAGGATGCTGAAGGCCAAGGAAAAAAGGCAATGGATTTGACCAAAGGGCGGATCGCCGAGTTGATCGGCGATCCCGATTTACTGCGCCGAATGGCCCTTCGTAACATATTTTTGGCAACCATAAATACGTTTTTGAACATTTAGTTTAATATCTTTTTATCAATTAGTAAGTATCATACTTTCAAGATATAAAATTTTGAGTATTGAGACAAGTTTTTCTTAGCTTTGAAGAATTGAAGTTTTTCACTTTTGGAGAAATTAGAAGTGGGTCTTTGAGATTATTTTAATTTGGACCTTTGTAAAGACGAAATCAATCTTACCCAGTTGATGGAAACTCAATTTGGTAACGATTTTTATCTTTTTATAATTTCTAACTAAAACCCCAATTATTGGGGTGTGATTATGTGATTATGGGCTAATTTAGTTTATGGGTATTGCTAATTGTTAGTTTAAATGTTGTTTAGAAGTGATTTCAATTAGTAATTGTGGTTTAATTTAAAGAATTGTAGTTGAAAATGCAGTTCTACCTTTGTGTTTTTGGCTTGCTCGAGAAAGAGGTTTTAAAATCAAGATTATTGATTGATGGTCTGTGGATATTGGCTTGTCATGGGTTCAGCTCGAGAGAGTGAATCCTAAACCCTTTTCCACACATTCAGCTCGAGAGAGTAAATGGACTAAGGCGTATGTTGTTCTTATTTTGCATGATTGTCGCTGTTCGAAAGAAATCTACTTGATTCGGGGTAAATCGTTCGAGAGAAAGTTTACCTCCTCTATAGTCTAGCTTATTCACTAATATTCAGTTATTTCCTAACAGTTACAATTACCCATTTGTCTACATTAGCCTATAATCAAATCGCATCCCAAGAACCCATCTCATTATTGTTATTTTGTATTATTTGTTGTTGTTGTAGTTGATAATTGAAACCAAAACCCCCTTATTTGACATTCATGTCACCATCTAATTTTGAATTATGTTTTTAATCGTAAATATCTATTCCTATGACTGACTTGATCATATTCATACTTTCCTATTGAATCTTAAACATGTACCACTCCCTGTGGGATTCGACCCTAACTCATTTAGTTGGGATATATACTGACTAGCGATCATTGACACTTAGAATTGGCTGAAGTGTCCTAGAAACGTTAATTAAAGGGTAGTAGCTTAGCGCCTATGGGTCGATTCATTTCTTACCTTAAGGCCAGAAAAATGATCTCTAAGGGTTATCTCTATCATCTAGTTCGGGTAAAGTATTCAAGCTCCGAAACCCCAACTCTTGAGTCAGTTCCAGTAGTTAATGAGTTTCCAGAAGTGTTTCCAGAAGATCTTTCCGGAGTTCCTCCCGAAAGGGAGATCGACTTTGGAATTGATAGTTGAAAGACCTTCTAGATAAGGGCTTCATCAGACCCAGTATTTTCCCATGTGGTACACCAGTGTTGTTCGTGAAGAAAAAAATGGGCTCTCTCAGAATATGCATTGACTATAGGCAGTTGAACAAAGTCATAATCAAGAATAAGTATCTTATCCCCAAGATTGATGACTTGTTTGACCAACTTCAGGGTGCTAGTCATTTCTCAAAGATAGATCTCAGATCCGGTTATCATCAGCTCAGAGTCAGAGATAGTGTCATCCCGAAAACAACCTTCAGAACTCGGTACGGTCATGATGAATTTGTAGTTATGTCATTTGGACTAACCAATGCTCCTGCAGCTTTCATGGATCTAATGAACAGAGTGTTCAAGCAGTATTTGGACTTGTTCGTTATCATTTTTATTGATGATATCCTCATTTACTCTAGGAATGAGAAAGAATATGCGAATAATTTGAGGGTTGTCCTGCAAACTCTCAAAGATTGCCATTTATTCACTAAGTTTAGCAAATATGAGTTTTGGTTGCAATCTATTGCTTTCCTTGGTCATATTGTGTCTATCGAAGGGATTCAAGTGGATTCTCAGAAAATAGAAGCAGTGAAACAATGGCCCAGACCTATCTCTCCTACAGATATCAGAAGTTTCTTGGGTTTGGCTGGTTATTACAGAAGGTTCGTGGAAGGATTTTCATCCATACCCTCTCCATTAACTAAGTTAACTCAAAAAAAGGTTAAGGTTCAGTGGTCAGATGATTGTGAGAAAGGCTTCGCAGAACTGAAAACTAGGTTGACTATAGCTCCCGTTTTGACTCTACCAGAGGGTTCAGACGGTTATGTTATCTATTGTGATGCATCAAGAGTTGGCCTAGGTTGTGTTGATGCAACGAGGTAAGGTTATAACTTATACTTCTAGACAGCTTAAGGTGCATGAGAAGAACTATCCAACTCATGACCTCGAGCTTGCAGCAGTGGTGTTTGCACTTAAGATTTGGAGACATTACTTGTATGGTGTTCACGTAGATGTGTTCAAAGACCATAAGAGCCTTCAGTATGTGTTCACCCAAAAAGAGTTGAATCTTCGCCAAAGGAGATTGCTAGAGTTCCTCAAGGATTACGATATGAGTGTGCATTACCATCCTGGTAAGGCCAATGTAGTAGCAGATGCTCTTAGTAGACTATCTATGGGTAGTGTAGCACATGTTGAGGAAGAAAGAAAGGAACTAACGAAGGATGTTCACAGACTTGCTCGCCTACGAGTTCGTCTTATGAGCATATCAGATGGTGGTGTAACAATTTAGAATGGGTCAGAATCTTCATTGGTACCGAAGGTTAAGGAAAAGCAAGACGGTGATCCAATATTGCTCCAACTAAAGGGTGCAGTCCCTAAGCAGAGAGTTGAGGTTTTCTCCCAAAGGGGAGATGGTGTGCTTCGCTATCAGGGTCGATTATGTGTTCCTAAGGTGGGTGAGTTGAGACATAAGATTCTTGTTGAAGCCCATAACTCCAGATATTATATTCATCCAGGCGCCACTAAGATGTACCGTGATCTGCGGAAAGTCTTTTGATGGATTGGTATGAAAAGGGATATTGCGGATTTTGTGGCTAAGTGACCTAATTGCCAGCAAGTGAAAGTAGAACATCAGAAACCAGGAGGTATGACTCAAGAGATAAACATTCCTACTTGGAAGTGGGAAGTGATCAACATTAACTTCATTACAGGTTTACCTCGTACTCGCAGACAACATGACTCAATTTAAGTGATGGTTGATAGAGTCATTAAGTCTGTGCGCTTTTTGGCTGTTAAGACTATAAATTCGGCAGAGGACTACGCCAAGCTTTACATTAATGAGATAGTCAAGTTGCATGGAATTCCTTTGTCTATCATTTCAGATAGAGGTCCTCAGTTTACCTCTCATTTTTGGAAGTCCTTTCAGAAAGGTCTTGATACTCAGGTTAATCTTAGCACAACATTTCATCCACAGACGGATGGCAAGGCAGAGCATACCATTCAGACCTTAGAGGACATGTTGAGAGCCTGCGTGATCGATTTCAAGGGTAGTTGGGATGATCACCATCCTCTTATAGAGTTCACCTACAATAATAGTTACCATTCCAGCATTCAGATAGCCCCTTATGAGGCATTATATGGGAGTAGATGTAGATCTCCAGTTGGTTGGTTTGAAGTAGGTGAGTCAGTCTTAATAGGGCCAGATTCAGTTCACGATGCTATGGATAAAGTGCAACTCATTAGAGATAGACTTAAGACAGCCCAGAGTCGCCAGAAGTCCTATGCAGATGTAAGGAGAAGGGAATTAGAGTTCCAAGTTGATGATTAGATTTTTCTGAATGTGTTACCTATGAAAGGGTGATGAGATTTGGAAAGAAAGGGAAGCTCGGTCCTAGATATGTAGGCCCTTACAAGATCTTGAAAAGGGTTGGTGAAGTGGCTTATGAGTTAGAGTTTCCAACAAAACTAGCAGCAGCGCATCCGATTTTTCACATTTCGTTGTTGAAGAAGTGTGTGGGTGATCCAGCATCTATTGTACCTTTAGAAAGTGTGGTTGTGAAGGAAAGTCTCACTTATGAAGAAGTACCAATTGAAATCCTTGATCATCAGGTTTGAAGGTTGAGAAACAAATAAGTCACTTCAGTTAAGGTTTTGTGGAGGATTTAGTCCGTAGAGGGAGCTACTTGGCAAGCAGAAGCAGCCATGAAGGCCAAGTATCCTCATCTCTTTCCTTCCGATTCCATTCCAACTTGAGCTAATAGTTCCTCTTCAGTTTTTCAGTCATCCATGCATAGTTTCAGTCTCAGTATCATGTTCCTTCAGTTTGTACTTGCATTTTCAGCGTATTTGCATGTTCTTGGAACTTAGTTCAATCAAAGATCAGTTTCCAGTGTTTAGTGGTAGGGTTTGCAGCTCGTTCCCTCCCTATTCAACTAGTTTAGTCTTCATTTGAGGACGGATGTTCCCAAGGGGGAGATAATGTAACACCCCGTATGCTAGAACTACCAAAATGCAGGCTTCAGGAGTTGCAGGTGGCATCGACAAGGACAACCCACGATCCGTTCTGATGGTCCGTGGTTCACAACATGCGACCCTTCCCCCAGAACCCTCAGAAAAATTGGCTAAGGATAGACCCACGCAAGGACATACGGATCGTAGGTCAGACCATGGTCCGTGGTCCAGGGCCGTAGGTCAGATCCCCAACTTCCAGCCTCCAGTCGCTAATGACGGCCGACAAGCACAGACCGTCGGTCCATCCACGGTTCGTAGGTCTGGTCCGTCGATTACCCCGACAGATTTTATGTCAGGGGTCGTTTGGTCTATTTTTTATACGTTGGACCCCTAAACTACGTCGTTTAACCCCTAAACTACGTATTTTTGGTCAATTTAAGCCTAGCAACTTAACTAGAACTTACCCTAGTCAACTCATTCTCCAAAAATTCATCAAGTTGAACGAAAAGAAGGAGAAAGAATCGACCAAGCCCTAGTCCAAGAACGCAGTAGGTTTTCATCAATTTCATCCCCGACATCAAAAGATATCTCCGCGGAATTCGTCACCAAGTGTGTGGGATTTCACTAGTGGGTTCCTTTCACCCATTAGGTCCATAGATTTCAGTCAAAATCTTGATTCCCTTAATATTATCTAGACCTAGGGTTTCTTGAATCTTAGAAATATTTGGGTTTTAGCTGTTAGAATGATCCAAATCATATTATCATGTTATTACTCAGTTTCTCGTATGATATTCAGAATCCTAGTTGTATATATTCGTTTAGTTCATGAATTATACATGCTAGGTCAGATTATTCAGATATATATACATGCTTCATTTTACGAATGTCACATTACCAGTCATAATTGTTACATTCTCAAAGTCTACATGACAGTAATTGAGTTATCCAGTATTTCAGTAATAACATTTCTTATTTACATTCTAATTAGGAGTAGCTTAATATCGAGTGGACTAGGATCAGTCACCCTCAAGTCCCAGAACTATGTGCCCCGTAGGTTGTAAGTCCCCTCTGTGGGCATCATTTTAGTGATCACGCCAGTCATGCCTCTATACCTCTAGCAGAGTATATTGGGTCCTCTCGATGGGGCGTATACATCGGACTCCTCATTTAGCTCATGTGGTTTTATGTCGGTTATTATTAGCTCCCTCACAGTCAGATTCTAGTGCATTGACCAAGTTATCAGTTTTAGTTCTTATTTCAGCTTCATCATGTTATAAACTTGGTCGTTGCATTTAGTCATTTCATGTTCAGTATTCACAGTTGGTATCATGCTTATCTCTTATCATTGCTCAGTTATTATGCTTTGGTTCAGTTATGTTATTGTTCAGCTTTATTTTATCATGTATACTCAGTACCTTTAAGTATTGACGCATACTTTACGCTACATCTCCTCGTGATGTAGGTGCAGGTTCTCAACTTCCAGATCACGCATTGATCGGTTCCCGATCTTCAGTTCAGCAGCATCAGTGGTGAGTCCTCATTCTTCGAGGACGATTGACATGATTGTCTTTCTTTGCTTTTAGTTTTAGTTTCAGTTTTGCTAGATTTAGTTGGGGCATGTCCTAGCACTTCGAGTCAGCTAGAGGCTATTTTCAAACATAGTTAGATTCAACTATAGTGTTAGAGTTTGATTTTTCAGTTGTTGTTTAAACTCTCACTTTTATATTTTCAGATTTAGTATATGGGTATTCCCCATCATATCAGATTATCTCATGATTTAGCTTCCGCACAGTATTTATTGATTCAGTTTATTTAGTATGCTTATGATATGCCAGGAGGGTTAGCTTGGGGTCACTTGTGATCCTAGCTCCCGTTTCCGCGTCATGGGGGTATCTTCGAGACAATACACAGAGTTCTTATAGTTTGACTCTAAAAAAGGAAATCATGACAATTAAAAGTGAACGGAGGGAGTACTATTCTAATTGTGTCACTTCCTTGTAAATTATTGTCTAAATATATACAATAAAATAAGTAGAGTAGTAAAAAAGGGTCGAACCATCCCCACATGGTCAAACCTCACGGGCCAAGGAATTTGATGGGCTAGGGCAGGTCGGCCCTTCTTTTGGAAGGGGCCTAAAAATGTTCAACCCAATCTAACCCTAGAAGGGCCGAGGGCTGGGGAGAGCTAGCCTTTTTTTTCAAAGTTAAAATTCTATAACATCAAGAAAATGAGAAGATTTTAAAATCAAATATGGCAAACAATGGTGTTGTTTCAATAATACTAGCAAGAAATCTAGTGTGATTAGCATGTATCTAGGATACTAGATACGCGAGATACATGTATATCGTGTGATGCATCTCAGATACGTGAGTGAGATAAGAGAGTGGTGAGCGAGATGCTGGGAGGGAGGCGAGGGCGCGGGATATGTCTATGTATCCTAGATACATGTGAATCCACTTGGATAGAGTGTATCTAAAATAAATTAACCTAATTTTGTGTCCATGTATCTTGAGATACATGTATCTAGACGTACCAAAATCTGGTAAGATTCGTAATATTACAACATAATGTGCATTTAAGTAATTAGCTCATATACTAGTGAGATTGTTGTAAGTTACCCTTAAATAAATAGTTTTGGCACATGGGCCGGCACTGGCCCATCCCCGATCAAGCCCTAAGGGCCAAGAGATTACATGGATCGGGCTTATAAGCTCTAGTTTTAAAGGGGCTTAAAAAATCTTATCCCAGCCCTATCCTAATAACAGGTTGGGTTGGGTCGGCACCATGAGCTAAGCTCATTTTAACGGCTCTATAAATAAGTAATGGTATAAAATTTGTTCAATATTTAGTGGTTATTTAATCAACCAATATTTATAAGTCTACTAAACCTAACTTTTGACGAAAAGAAGTCTCCTAAAACTTGTGGGTAGACTTTTTAACAAGTTTGAAAGCAACTTGTTTGGAGGAAAAAGTTTCCTAATACCTGTGGGTATTCTGAAACTTTGTTCATTGCTACACAACTTCCATAATACATTGTTTGGCATGTTATGAAAGTTCTTTTGCCCTTCATTTAAAAACTCTACTAATTAACTAAATTATCTTTTTACTATTTTTTTTAAAACAATTGCTATTTACTCCCTCTATCCCTAATTACTTATCCACTTTTGAATTGATACACCTATTAAGAAAATAATGATTGACATAGTGAGTTTACCATTTTACCTCTATTAAATATGAAGTGGATGAAATAAAAATTTAATATTTTCAAGAAGTTCTACCTTTTTCAAAGTAATTAATTGGGGGTATAATAGATTAAAAGATATTGTTTTTTTTCTTGATTTGTCAAAAGAGAAAAGGAATAAATTCCCACTTGAACTTGTCTCGAAAAGTCTATTACACACTTAAACTAACATGACGACCTATTACACACCTTTACTACTTAAAAGTGAATTTATTTACTCCCTAAAACTGATGTGGCAAAATAATAGAAAATAAATAAAAAACTAGCGCGTCAGAAAAAATTAAAGTTAACAAAAAATAAAAAATCAAAATCTTCCTTCCCCTCCCATTACTCTTTAAAAAAAGAATAAAAAAATCAAAATCTTCCTTCCCCACCCATTACCCTCTTCTTCTTCATTTTTTAATTTTCATCACAACCTCAAAGATTCACAACGACAAGAGTGTAGTACTGGTGTTGTTGGTTGTGGTTATTTGTTGGTTGTTGAGATCTGGAAGTGTGAAGCTCTTTGGAACTTCATCGGAGCCATGGCTGAAGCTTTGAGCTCGCCGACACACCTGTAAAATAAATCAAAAGAATAAATTCGCAAAGGGATAAGGTAATGAGGTCTGATTTGGTGTTTTCGGTGATTGATTTGCATTTTGAGTGACTGTTTTGTGGTGGTTTAGGTGATTGTTTGGTAGCTAATGGTTTGTCGGAAAAGAAGAACGAATGGAGGTGGGCTTACGGTGGTGATGGGTTGGTTGTTCTTCACCGGATAAGACAAAGAAAATTGTGATATAAATCAAATGAATGATTTTTCCGATGAGATTAGAGATAAAGTGGGTGGGATTTAGTGATAAAGAAATAATAATTATTACAGAATTTTAATGATTAATTAGTGTAAAATAGAGTTAACAAAAAGAAATTTAATTAATAAAGAAAAGGAAACAAAAAGAATATAAGAAATTATAAAATATGGTGTGGCGCTGATGAGTTCGAGATTTGGGCTCATTTAGGGCATTGTTTTGATAGTTTTAGTGTCCTCAACTGCCTAATTTATGCTATAGACGGATGTTAAAACTTTGATTTTCATGTGGATTAAGGAGCAAAGCAAGGACACTAGGCGAAAAGGAACAAAACAAGTTGAAGAAGTGGAGAAAGACGAGCCTGGTGATTGCCAAGTGGCTCTTCAGTCCGCCTAAGGTTCCAGTGTGCCATCCCTGAGGGAAGTAACCAAGTCGGTGACAGGAATGGGCATTCGGCAAATCGCCGATAAGTTCCACGATGACAAGAAGGATCGCCCAAAGTTACAGGACTTGAGGAAGCTGAGAACCAAAGCATAACTGCAATAGAAGATAGCAAAAGGCGGTTCGTCGAACCACTTGGTGAACCCGACTTACCTCGTCTAATGGCCTTTCGTGCCTAATTTTTTGCAACTATAAATTCAGAGCTTGCTACCATTTAGAATAGTTTTCCTTTAGAATTTCAGAGTTCCCTTGTAGACTTTGAGGGTTTTTGAGACTCAATTCAGAGATTTTGCAAGTGGGTTACTAATTTTCTTCAATTTGGAATATTGTAAAGGCTTGGAGACTATTACCCAGCTGATGGCTAATCGAGTTGGTAATCGTTTTTACCTTTTTATGATGTTTGGCTAAAACCCCAATTCTTGGGGTGTGATTATGGGTTGAATTAGCTTATGGGTATTGTTAATTAATAGTTTAAATGCTATATTGAAGTGGTTTAATCATTAGCTGAAGTTTAATTTATGAATTGTAGTTGCAAATGCAGTTCTAATTTTGTTTTCTTAGCTTACTCGAGAGAGAGGTTTTGGAACCAAGGCTTTTGATTAATGGTTTATAGGTACTGGGTTGATATGGATCCAGCTCGAGAGAGTGAATCATAAACCCAATCCTACCCATCTAACTTGAGAGAGTGGATGAATTAAGGTGTGGGCTGCTCTTAATTGCTATGCTTGTTGATGTTCGAGAGAAACATCAATTATTAGGGTGTGATTATGTGATTATGGGCTGATTAGTTTATGGGCTAATTGTTAATTTAAATGTTGTTAGAAGTGATTTCAATCAGTAATTGTGGTTCAATTTAAAGAACTATAGTTGCAAATGCAGTTCTACCTTCATGTTTTTAGCTTGCTCGAGAGAGAGGTTTTAAAACCAAGATTACTGAATTGATGGTTGTGGGTATTGGGTTGTCATGCGTTCAGCTCGAGAGAGTGAATCCTAAACCTTTTTTCCATACATTCAGCTCAAGAGAGTGAATGGACTAAGGTGTAGGCTGTTCTTATTTTTCCTGCTTGTCGATGTTCGAGAGAAATTGACTTGATTCGGGCTAAATTGTTCGAGAGAAAGTTTACCTCCTCTATAGTCTAGCCTATTCACTAATTTACAGCTATTTTCTAACAGTTGCAATTACCCATTTGTCTACATTAGTCTATAATAAAATCACATCCCAAGAACCCGTCTCATTATTGTTATTTTTTTGGTGTTTGCTACTCCTGTAGTTTACAATTTGAAACCAAAACCCCCCTGTTATTTGACATTCGTGTCACCCCTTACTTTACTCTTGAATCTTAAACACATACCACTCCCTGTGGGATTCAACCCCAACTCATTTAGTTAGGTTATTATACTGACTAACGATCGTTGACGCTTAGAACTGGATTAAGTGTCCTTGGAACGTTAATCAAGACCCACATGAGAATATTCGGAACATCATGGACGTTTGTGGTTCGTTCTCATTCAAGAACATATCATAAGAATCAGTCCATCTCTGGTTGTTCCCATTCTCTCTAATGAGTGAGGCTAGTAAATGGTTGGCTGAGTTACCAAGGGATTCCATTACCTCTTGGGATAAGCTTACTACAGCATTCCAAGTGAGATTCTTTCCCCCATCAAAGATGATGACCCTTAAGGATAGTATCCAAGGTTTCAAACGCTTGGAAGGTGAACATATCCATGAGATGTGGCTGAGGTTTAAGAAGTTGGTGCTTCAAAGTCCAACCCATGGGCTGCCGAATAGTATATTGCAGCAGTACTTCTATGAAGCCTTGACTCGGTGAAGAAAGGAGTTGTTGATAAACTTGTTCTCGGAGGTATAATGCAGCAGCCCTATGAAGTGGCCTCTCAGCTTCTTGATGGCATGACCAAGATCAATAGGGCATGGTACACTCGTGAAGACCAAGTTTCTCCTCTCACTTTTAGAATTACAAAGGAGCAGATCGAAAAGGATCAAGAGAGAGACCAAAATATGGCTAAAATGATGACCCAGCAGGATCTATTGGCAAAAAATGTGATGGGCAGTGGTATGAAGAGTGTTAATGTTGTGGGTGTTAGAGGAGTGAACCCAGAAGAAGCTCACTTTGAAGCGCTTTACAATGAGGAAGTCAACTTCCTAGCTAATCAAAGAGGTGGATATCAGCAAAACTATCAAAGGCCAGGTGGAAATCCAGGTTGGAATAGAGATGAGGGATGGAGAGACCGTGATAGAGATTGGCGTATCGTAACGCCACTTGGAAAGAAAGATAGGGTGACAAGGACAGGTACGTCCCACCCCATGAACGAGAAAATCCCAAGGAATCTGAAAATGTCTGTACGGAAGACATGATCTCACGTATTCTCAACAAAGTTGAGGGGTTGGACAAAGTGGTGAAAGAGATGAAGGAGGATGTCTCTACACTTAATCAGATGATCACCTCTCATTCCGTGTCAATCAAGCAGTTGGAGACCCAAATGGGTCAAATTTCTTCTCATTTGAACCCAAGGCCAAAAAGGGGCCTACCGAGTGATATCTTGGCAAACCCCAAAACTGAAGCTTAAATTGGTATTTTTATCGTGCCACGACGTTAACTAAGGCGCTTCTTGGGAGGCAACCCAAGTTTTTAATTCTTTAGTTTTTGATTTTGAATAACAGGTGTTGATTGTGCAGGTTGAAAAGTGAAAAGGGTTGGAAAAAGGGTAGTTTGGCGAGCCCCGACTTGGACCGCAATTAGAACCACCAAGCTTAAAGGAGAACTCTGTAAAACTCGGCGGGATAGATGCTCAGTCGACGACTCGCCGAATAGGTCGGCGAGCCCAACTTTGTCCGCCGTTTGAACCCCCAAATTGCTAGGAGTCCTGTAAAACTCGGCGAGGAAAATTACCACTCAGCGCATCGCCTAGTGGTTCGGCGACCACGACTTAATCCACCGAAGGGAACGCGAACTGAAAGGTTTTAAAGCCCAAACAGTTTCAAATTTCAAAATCCTTCAACTTCTCTTTTTGTGAAATCGTTGCTCGGAATTGTGGAACTTTGCCGCCTAGCTATACAAATTAAAATTCGGCATTAAGGTTAGTTTTCCGAACCCCTTACTTTAATTTTGTGGTTGAAATCAAATGCAATAAGTAAATTTGTTGTTGTTTTGTGTTAGGTAATTGATATAATCATATTTAATGTGTTGGATTTCCCGTAACTTGTTTAAATGTATGCCTAAATGCTTTAAATGGATCGATTCCCCTATTCTTGCATGAAAAATTGATTTTAAATTGTTGGGTTGCAGTTTAAATGCGTTGGGTCTAGTGGGGTGAAGTCTAAGTAACCCCGAATTGTGCTAAATGACGTAATTTTCCCAATGATGGAGTGTGTGACGTCATTCTTAAGGGCAAAAGTCATCAAATGGCCAATTTTGGCCAAATCGGGGGAAGTCTGAGTACCCCGATGGCATGGGTTGTATGGGTCTGCCTTTAATTGAATAGTGTTTATGTTTAAATTTGAATTTGGGGGCTACGGGCATGATTTGAAACTTGGGGTTGAAAACTGGCATGTTAGGCCATTTGGTGAGCTATGTCAAACTTGCCGAGTGGTTCGGCGTTTTGCCAAAGTCCCCCTCAGATCGCCCTTAAATTCCAATTTTGGTTGAGTTTGTTCTTTAACATTAGACGAGATGCTTGAGCTCGCCAAGTTCACTGGGCGACTCGTCGAAAGGTCCTCTTTATCGCCCTTTCTGCTCCCCTAATCCTTAAATACACTGTAACTTTCGGCGGGATACTTCTAGCTCGCCGATTGGTGTCGGCGATTCGCCAAATGGCCCTAAACATCGCCAACCTGTCTTGATTCTAGAGAATTTTAGCACTGGTACTTTCGGCGAGCCCAATTTGGCTCGCCGAACGGTTTTGCGAGTCTTACTGCAACTCAATTTCTGCATTTGCTCAAACTTTTTCTAACATTTTTTTATGGGTCTGTTTGGAAAGCCACCAGGTAATTGGAATTGGTGTATTTACTAGGGTAGTAATTACCAGCCTAGTATTTACACAGTCTAGTAATTACACTGACCTGTTTGGTTGCCACAGTGTAATTACACGTGTCCTGTTTGGATGTCACAGTGTAATTACACATGTTTTGTTTGGATGCACAATTGCAAACATAAAATTATAATAAATTTTTAAAATAAAAACTAATCATTTTAAATTTATACTAGACAAATAAGAAATTTTATAAATGACATTAAATTAAATATTTAAGATATATATTATTTTTGAAAATATATTAATTAATAAACATATTTACTGTAACTAATATTATGAAAAAATAATAGATTTATATTTTTTCAAATTAATATATTTCAATTGAATTGATCGTAATAACTAAAAGTATGAAGTTTCTACGAACATTGTGAAATGCATGTTTGATAAAAAGAATAGTAATATATAAATAAAATATCATAAATTATTAAATGTTTGACAAAAATATAATCTATCAAGTCTAATTAAAAAATGACGTGCAGTGTAAATTCAATATTACTAAAACAAATGAAACTGAAAATATAACATAAGTAATAAATTTAAAACAAAAAATTTAACATAATACTCTTATAACAAATTTCAGCATAGCAATAAATATGATTTATTTATATTTCTTCATAATAAAGAAAATGTAAGTCTATAACCTTACTTAACAATAAATTCAATTTTAATTTAAAAATTAGAATACTAATAAAATTATGCTAATGAAAAAATAAACATGGCATAAAGAAATAGATAATACGAGAAAATTACATAGAATTACGTAAAGTAAGGTTGAGAACAAGAATAAAATGAAATATAATAATAAAAAATAAAAAATAGACTTTTACAATTTTTTAGAATAATAAAAATAAAAATAAAAAGAAATTAAAATAATAGAAGTAAGAAAAATAAAAACAAAAAAAATAAAAATAGAAATTAAAAAAAAATGAAAAAGTAATCAGGTGGTAATTACACCATGTAATTACCAGCAATTCACAGCCTCTGCTTGTGAATTGTAGAGTGTAATTACCCCCTATCAATTACACCAATTACCTGCTGACCAAGTAATTACCTGTCCTTCCAAACAGGACAAGACGGTGTAATTACACCAATTACACCAAATCCAATTACCAGGGTGTCCTTCCAAACAGGCCCTATGTGTTTTACAGAAATGGCTAGACCCAAAGTTTCAGGGAAAGACATGTCGCCTCGCAAGCGGGCGAAAAAAATCATTATAAATGAGGATGCTGCTGCATCCAAGGCAAAGGAAGCCAAACTCCCTACAAAGGGAGGAAAAGGCAAAGGAAAGGGCAAGGCTCCCGTGGTGGAGTCACCGGAGGTTAGCTCCGACAGTGAGGGAGTCTACGAGACTCAGCTCACCTCATCAGACAATGAGGGAGAGTCCCTAGATTCTCAGGCTTCCATCTCTAAGCTTGAGGATGATAAACTTTTACATGCCCGGAGAGCAGGACTTCGCTCCAAGGGGATGCATGATCCGTCTAGGATCTAGGTGTCTTAGACTTCTCCTCCTCCTCCTCCCCTAGCTTCAGCTCAGACTCTGGTCCCAGTGCTACCAGTACAGGGTCCTCATCCCCGGTCTCTCAACAGACTAAAGGCTAAGGGACTAAGGACTGTTATTGAGGAGAAGAGGTTGTCCACCGATGGTGTGGTGGACAGGTATTCGGAGATATGGAGCACCCTTAAGTCCCATAAATTCCATATTTTCACTAAACCTCGGGGTCCCTACATTCCTAATTGGGTCCGGGAGTTCTACTCGGCCTATGGAGACTTGGTACCACAAGGGAAGAGGAAGGTCAGTACCTTCAAACCAGTGGATTATGTGGTTGTCTGGGGCAAGAAGGTGATATGTGATAGTGAGGACATAAATGCTATCTTGGGATGTACTTATAACTTCGCGGATGACTACCAAAGTATGATCAAAACAACTTATAATAGAAGGGTCTCCTCTTCCTTCATTTCGTAAGCTTGCTCCCCCTCATCTTTTTGCAAAAAGCCGCTCCACGGTGGTAAAGTCTCATCTTGTGTGTTGGCCGAAGTTACAATAGTAACATTGAACCCTCGAATATGTTCAAAGATCTCGAAATGATCTTCCTAAGGTCGGAATGCTAATAGAGAAGAAGGATCTCAATATGGCGGTGAGGTATTGGTTCGGGTTTATTAGTAGTACGATCATGCCATCCCAGAATGAGTCCTCTGCAACAAAAAGGCAACCTGTCTTGGATCTATTTTTGCTAGGAAGAGCATCAATTTAGGTGTAATCATTGGGCAAGAGATGGCCATGAGAGCCAAACAGCGCCAACATCTCTTCCCTTTCCGGTGTTGATCACAGAGCTATGTCGTCGAGCCAGAGTACCACGAGATGAGAAGAGGGATGTAAAGGTTACACCCACATCTTCTACAAACATTCGACGCATAGAGGTCGAGTATGCATGGGATGAGGCTGATAGGAGAAGAGCAGCTCCGGTGGACACATCCTGGAGGTTGATATCGATACATTACCTGTAGAGGCAGCTATGCCTACTCCGGACTTTGGACTTCAGGTACTTATACATATGCTCCCTCTGAGACTCCGGGTACTTCTGCTACTCCCCGGCCCCATAGATTTGTTGTTGGTACTACTGCTTCCAGGCCTCAGGCCATGCTGCTAAAGATGGGGAACCTAGCCCATTATGCCGATGTGCGTGCTTCCTGGCTAGAGGCCACGATTCTTGGGATGATCGAGAGAGCTCTCACTGCTGCATTGACACCTCTCAGAGATTTTATTGATGCCATCACGGCAATGATAGAGGTGTGTGAGAGTGGCCAGGGAGCTATTAATGAGGTGACGGCCTTAAAGGATGCGATTGCGGAGTTGAGGAAAGATGTGGACCAGCTGAAGTCTACTGCTATGTCTCTGATTTTTGGGACTGTGGAGATCCATAATGACATGAGCACAGAGATTCGAGCTCATTCTGATGTGCCTCCGGCTACCACCGAAGATAAGGTTAGAGCTGATGATACGATTGCAGAGTTCGAGGCTGAGACTGATAAGGAGCAGCTTGGTGTTCAGGATGAGACTATTTTTGAGGGTGTGACTGACTTGGAGGAGGCTATGGTAGATTCAACTGTTCAGGCCTCCTTGAGAGATACTTCTATGGCAGGCTCCAGTGGAGCCAAGGTTGATGAGGCACCGAGCACTGATGCCCAACCTGAGAGTCTGATACCAGTCACTGATGCCCCGATAGATGGAGTGACTGAGATGCTGACTTCACCCCAGGCTTAGCCTTGCAGGATGACTTTTTACCTCCCTATCTATTGTTTTATTGACTATTATATTTTTAGTTGCATTTGAGGACAACTGCTTATTTTTGTTGGGTGAGGTGAGGTATTTCCATACCTACCTCTTAATTGTTTTGTGAATATTGGGCTTATTTGGCTTACTGATATATATATATATATATATATATATATATATATATATATATATA
>JAJOOR010037314.1:0-17957 GCA_036250505.1 Solanum acaule | reverse complement strand
AACTTTTCCTTTTCTTTGATCCTCAACAACAACCTTAATGTTCTCAATAAAAATAAAATTTTGAGTCATTCAGCTATTACAATAAGACAACAATATAGCTACTTACGAATATGTAATCAACAAGAAGATTAAACATATTTAAAAATCAACACAAAGTATACACATTAACATTTATAATAGTCTTGATCTATCATTATACTGACCATTGTTTAAACATATATTTTTAGAGCATGATAACTATTTTAACAACATACTACAAAAACATAAAATAAAAACTGAACTGTTAAAAATAATACAAACAACACTGCAACTTTCAAAATGAACATAACAATAAATAAATAAATCAAATACTATACTAAAACAATAAACTAATTACAAGCATAAATGGGATAATAATCATATTTATATACCAACAACACTACACCTGATCATACACTATCATAAAAACCAAAAAAACATAAATGCAAATAATAACTAACATTCTGAACCCTGCAACCTTCCTATTTTCCCCCTCTTTCAGAACTAAACTAATTTCACAATTATATTAAATATCAATAACCACACTGATCTTTATTTTCTTCACAATATATATCCCCATACATGTTTCAACTCCAAAAATCACAAAATAACTAAAACTAGAAGATAATATACTCATCAATCAAAGAATGGAGTGCTTATTGAATAAACCATAAACGCATTTAAAATTAATGATCCACTTAAACCTCAACCCTTTCTTTTCTTGGATCCTAAAATAAAATCTTATTATTCACAATATTCAAAGAAAAGTGAAAATCAATTATTTATTAAAATAATTCTCAACAAAATGTTTGGAACATATTTAAAAACCAACACACTATATTATATAACTGAACATGGAGAACCAATTATTACACTAGCTTTTATCATAATTAATAATTTATGCCAACTTTTATCATACAAAAACCAATTATTACACTAGATTTTATCATACTTCATAATTTATACCAACTTTTATCATACAAGAAAACCATATATATATATATATATATATATACACACACACAATAAAATAGACAACATAAAATCATTATATGCTTCAACCATATTAAAAACCCAAAGTAAAATACTTAATACAAGATAAAATTAATTATGTATACCAACTTACTTACATGCAAATTCCACCATTATAGAAATAATTTTTTACATATATACTTATAAACAATAACACTAACATACTGCATACAGACTATTAAAAATAAAAAAACATATCTTTCAAACTGTCACAATGTATAATAAGCAATGATCAAACAAATGCAACTAGAGAATATAAAAATAAATTGAAAAATATAAATTATCAACAATATGCTACCAACAAACAGTGGAGTTTTAAACTAATTATATACCAATCAATCTACATATAATAATAAACTAAAATACTAATAAAAAATATAAATAAAAGTCAATAGACAACTTACATTGACATCACTAGCAACTTTCATATTAAATCCCTCTTTCTGAACTGATCTATTCTCACTATTGTATGTTTCATTATCACATTGATCCTTAGATTCTCCGCATGCAATTTCATTCATTTTACCACTCTAAAAAATGAAATATAAGTTATACTACATGTTGAAACTCAGTAATCTGTAAAAAAAATTAATCTAAAAATTAATTTATAAGCAAATACTAAGTCCATATATTAATAAGTAGACTAACCCATTCAACACCTAAATCTTTGTTGGTTGAAACATCATTTTGAAGAGATTTCAACTCTTGAATGATATGTTTGAATGATGAATCCATAAACGCCTTCATTTTCAAAAAACTTAACATCTACATTTTTTTCAAACTTTTCCAACTCATTACGAACCTAACAAAAATTAAAATGACATTAATGTTTCTTCAACCAAAATTCTGACAGTAAGTAAATAATATTTATAATCAAACCTTCACAACTTCTTGGGCAATTTTCTGCAAATTCTTATTAAATGACAAACTCTGATCACTTCCAACTTTTTGTGCAGAAATATGAGGCAAATCTTTGTCATTCTGTCAAATGACACAATGAGTCTATAAATTCTCATATTGCCTTACAAATCTATCACGTTTACTTTTCTTATTGGATGGAATATCAGTCAAAACAGTTAGATTTTCCGCCTCAATGATAGCAATCTCCTCATCGATGAACACAAGATCTTCAAATATATACTAACACAATAATAATAAATTATGAATATACACTACTAATAAAAAAGAAAATTAATTAATAATAACGATATAACTTCTATTACCTGATTGTCGTATTTTTTGAACATTTCTTTATTGAGATGGTCAAAATATATCTTTTTTTTTATATATCCCAATTGAATATTCTAGGCATTCAATTGGATTTACTAATTGCAATTGAACCATCAACTTTGTTACAACATTCGTAAAACCAAATTTACAATGCGAGCGGAAACCCTTCAAACTTCACATAATCCGAATCTTTTGCCATTTGACTCGATATGGAATGACGAAGATTGAAAAAGGAGAGATTGCCCCATGGGTACGTAATGTACTGTCCCGACTCAACACATAAAAAGTGATCTTTTGGAATATGTGAAAATTGTGGTGGAGATGACAATATGAATGTACTAATGAAATAAATCATAGACATATTAAAAAAGTCTTCATCCTAAATCAACCCATCTTCTTTAAACACTCTTATGAAATCAGCTTTCAAAACCTTATCAACAGCATTTGGAAAGTAACGAGAAAGTAACTTTGATGTACTGTTCGGATCATGATCAAAACCCATACACCCACCACACTTAAAACCAGTAATTACCAAAAATTCTCTAAGCCCAAAATGTATTTCTTTACCATTTATGTCAAACACAAACATATCATCCCGATTGTTAGATAAATGATGAACAAGACTTCTAATAATCTGAGGTTGTACTTTCAATTGGGATAAGTCTAATAGATAATCAAAAGGAGACTCTTTAAACAAATGAACACTGCTAATTTTTTCAAGTAGCTTTGTTATATCAATAAAAACGTTGATATTAACGTAAGAATACCAACGCGATTGTTTCTTCTTGATCTAAAAATAATATATTAAAAATCAATAAATTATAATAGTCATAAAATGCAAAATTTATAATATAAACAAAGAAATATTTGCATCAAACAGTACATTACTAGACAACGACCGTAAAAACATACCTTTGGTGGTACTTGTGTTGCCTTTTTCCTTTTATTATTAATCAACCTAGCTCATTTTTTACTTAAACCCTTCATACCTTTGCTCACCGAACCCCCATCAACATTCTAGGGCAGAAAAATATTAATTAATGTTACAAATCTTTCTAATAAGAACAAGATTCAACACTTGCATGTCACAAAAAAATAGAAATTTAATCAAATAAATAAATACCTTTAAATCCTGATCATTATTTTACTCTTAATCTTTTAGAGAGGGGGATTTCATCCTCAAAATCGTTGTCATGTGGATAATGATCTTCTAGCAATTTTTCTTTGCCCTTCGATTTTGTATCAGCCCCATAATCATCTTTTTGTTGAACTTTGTAGGATGATGAAGAATTGATAACAATACACTCATTAGTTCTACCAGATGGTCTTGAACAACTTATCGGTGGGCTATCAACGACTACCACGGATTCGTTAAGTCTAGTATTTTTACGTGGAGTCTTTTCCATCGAACAATGGTAAATTGTTTTGTTAGTTGGATTGTGAATCGTTTCTGTGAAGAATATTAAAGGTTTAAGAAAAAAAGAAGAAGAATATGGAAGAGATAACCCTTTTGATTGCCCAAAATATTTTCAAGATTTCTTGAAACTATAACTCCACATTGATAAGTACACCGCCTTTCTTGGTAAAAAAAACAGCTTTATCAAAAAAGGAATAAACTAATTATGATCCCAAAAAGGTCCACTAAGCCTAAAAAAGGAAAAAAAATAAAAGTAATGAAACGTGTGTATTTGAAACTGTTTAGGAGAGAGAATATTTGATAAATATTAATATCCTAATTATACTCTATATAAAAGGCACGAAATACTGATAGTATGAGAGAAAAATTTGTAAAACAAAATTAAATTAAATACAAAGATTAAATGTTTTGTTATGTATGTAATTTAAAAACTTAGTTTGTAATTAAATATAAATATATTTATATTTTGTTAATAAAAGTTTTAAGTTGTATATTTTTATAATTTTCACTTTTATCATTGCACGAACTAACTTTAAATATAAATAGTTCTAGGACACGTGTGTCCATGTAAATTAGTATAAACTTTTTAAACCGGTAAATATATATCAACGAATGTGTGTAATGAGAGAATTCTTCTTTATGGTTTGCACCCATTTCTTAAGAACATGTTTTAAACTTTGATGGTGCTACAAAAGTCGCTAATCAGCTCTTTATCTAAACTCATTTGAACTTGATCTAACTATAAAACACAAATTTTAAATGTTATTTTTTGAGTTGATTTTTCTTTTCATTTCCGATTTACATCAAATAAATATTGTTGTAAATATCTATTTGGTCGGTTCCATCCATAAGGGGTGCTAATAAGCTCGTTAAAAACATTTTTCATGAAAAATATTTTCCTGCATACCAAACTCACAAGTCATCACTATAGGGACTCACTTTTAGTATAACTAGTTCTCATCCACGTGTGTTGCACGTGTGTCCATATAAATTAGTCCATATTTTTAAAACCGGTATATGTAATATTAACAACTATGTGTAATGAGAAAATTATTATTTATAGTTTGCATATCCATATCTTAAGAACTTGTTTTAAACTCTTATTTTGCTTCCAAAATCGCTAATCAGCTCTTCATCTAAATTGATTTGAACTTGATCTAACTTTGTAACACCAATCACAAATCTTATTATTGAGTTGATTTTTTTTCTTCAATTTATATATACGTCAAATACTTACTGTTGGATATATCTATTGTGTCGGGGCCATCTATAAGAGGGGCTAATAATCCTATTAGCCTACTTGTTTGTCCTTTTCTTTAACCAAGTCCTTAATATATAAATACGCCACTATGGATATAGGTAAACAAAGTTTTTTCACTCACCAACCAAACTTGAGAAAATAAATTAGAGACTAACTTATTTTCTAAGAAAATATTTTCTAGGAAATCATTTTCCATGGAAAATATTTCATTCATACCAAACAACATGTCATTACTGCATGGACTTACTTTTAGTACAACTTGTTCTTGGACACGTGTTTTGCACTTGTGAACATCTAAATTAGTATAAATCTTTTAAACCGGTATATATAGTATTAACAAATGTGTGCAATGAGAGAATTATTTTTTATAGTTTGAATCAATATCTTAAGAACCCATTTTTAACTTCGAACTTTCTGCAAAGGACCCTAATCAGCTCTTCATCTAAACTTATTTGATCTAACCTTATAACACCAATCTCAAATCTTCTTTGTTGAGTTGATTTTTTTCTTCATTTTCTATTTAAGTCAAATATTTATTGTTGGAGATATGTATTGGTTCGTGTCCACCCATTTGGGGTGCTAATAAGACTGTTAATTCATTAGTTTTTCCTGCTTCGTAGCCCTAGCCCTTAATATATAAACTCACCATTATGGATGCAGTTTTTTTACTCACCAACCAAACATGAGAAAATAAGTTATAAACCAACTTATCTTCTAAGAAAATAATTTTTAGGAAATCATTTTCCATGTAAAATATTTTCTTTTATACCAAACACAAAAGTCATCACTGCACGAACTCACTTTTAGTATAACTAGTTTTCAGACATGTGTATCCATGTAAATTAGTACAAACTTTTTAAATTGGTATATATATAATATTAATAAATGTGTTCAATGAGATAATATTTCTTTATAGTTTGCATCCATAAATCTTAAGAACTCATTTTTAACTATGATTTTGCTGCACAAATCTCTAATAAGCTCTTCATCTAAACTTATTTGAACTTGATCTAACCAATAACACAAATCTCGAATATTATTAGTTGAGTTGATTATTTACACCAAATAGTTATTGTTGGAATTATCTATTTGGTCGGGTCCACCCATAGGGGGTGCTAATAAACCCGTTAGCCCATTAGTTTGTCCTCCTCATTAACCCTAGGCCCTTAATATATAAATACGTCATTATGGATGCATGAAAACAAAGTTTTTCCACTTACCAACCAACCATGAGAAAATAAGTTAGAAATCAAATTATTTTCTAAGAAAATGTTTTCCTTCTTACCAAACACACCAGCCATCACTGCACCAACTAAGTTTCAGTATAACTAGTTCTCTAACATGTGTGTTGCACGTGTGTCCATATAAGCTAGGATAAAAAATTTAAGCCGGTATATATAATATTAAAAAATATGTGTAATGAGAGAATTATTCTTTATAGTTTGCATCCATATCTTAAGAACCCATTTCTAATTCTCATTTTGATGCAAAAGTCGCTAATTATCTCTTACTCTAAACTTATTTTATCTTGATCTAACTTTATAACACCAATGCTAAATCTTATTTTTTGAGTTTATTTTTTCTTCTTCATTTTCTATTTACATCAAATAGTTATTGTTTGAAATATGTATAGGGTCTGGTCCACCCATATCGGGTGCTAATAAGCCAGTTAGCCATTAGTGTCCCTATCCTACCCTAACCCTTAATATATTATTACACCATTATGGATACAGGAAAACAAAGTTTTTCCACTCACAAACCAAACATGAGAAAACAAGTTAGAAACGAATTTCTTTTCTTAGGAAACATTTTCTAGAAAATCATTTTTCATGAAAAATATTTTCCTTCATACCAAACACACAAGTCATCACTGCACAAACTTACTTTTAGTATAACTAGTTCTCAGACACGTGTATCTATATAAATTAGAGTAAATTTTTTAAACTGTATATGTAATAATCACAAATGTGTGTAATGATAGAATTCTTCTTTATAGTTTTCATCCATATCTTAAGAACTCATTTTTAACTCTGATTTTGCATCACAAGTTGCTACCCAACTCTTCATCTAAACTTATTTGAAACTGATCTAACTTTATAACACCAATCTCAAATCATATTTGTTGAGTTGATTTTCTCTTTCTCATTTTTAATTTATGTCAAATATTTATTGTTGAAAGTATCTATTGGGTCAGCAGGTCCACCCATAAGAGGCTTTAATAAGTCTGTTAACCCTTTAGTTTGTCCTCCTCCTTAACCCTAGCCCTTACTATATCAATACACCATTATGAATGCAAAAAAACAATGTTTATTCATATTAGATGATGACTAGGGTTTACAATAGAGAAATATTCTTTACCACTAAATTATACTTAAGTTATGGACAAAGGGAATTGATCCGCTTTGTGAGGATTTTGACGATCGGTGATACAAGTCGTAGTTACTGCAAATCCGCTTGTACTTCGGAGAAACCTGTAAGTCTTCTAAACTAGTATTTGTGATTCAAGTACGACAATGTTAAATTAAGGATCTTCTTTCAATTAACGCAAACTTTTAAAGTTTTGACAAATGTGAGAATATAGTGAAACAAATGACTACTTCAATTAACTTTTGTTACATTTATGCCTAAAATTGTTTTTGAGTCTCTTTTTGGAGTAGCTTTAATAGGGGTGTGTAGAAACCAAAGATAAACTGAATTGAGAAAATGATATTGGTTAATTGCTATTGGGTTATTAGATTAACAAGTTTTGTTTTATAAAATAATTATTGATTTATCAGTTCTATTTTTTATTTTAAGATTGGGTTATTGGGTATGCCGGTAACCCATTAAGACTGTAGTAATTTTTTAATTTATCCCTTCATAAATACTATATATTAATCTCAATATCATACTGGTTACTGACATTGTCCTTTAGCATTCATTTCACACTTCATGGTGACTCTAAGTTAAACTTCACATTATACAAAACGCCAGAAAATCTTAAGTAACAACCCTATTTCTCTTAATTTCTCTTTGTGTTAAACTTGTATGGTTCTTTTCATGTTAGTTATTTCTATGTCAATTTTTATGAGTGTTTGTAAAGTTACATTATTGTCTTATCGCGTCAAATAGTTGGAGAGGTCATATATTTGTTCTACAAGCATTTTCTTATTGGATAAACCAGAAATCGAACCGTTAAGAAAATATTGATAAAAGGAAAACAGATAAAAAAATATCTTATTGGTTTGGTCATTGGTTTAGAGTATTTTTAAAACCAAAAACTAAAAATTTAGACTGATAATATATAAAATCGAACTGAACCGACTGATGCTTACCCTTAAGCTTTATAGCAAATTATCATCTTTCATCTTTTTATTTCTTGTGCGACTTATGCATTGTTTAGATTTATAAATTCCTTTTGAGAAAACTAAAAATCGAATGAGAGAAAAATTAAACTACAATCTAAAATTATTATAAGTTATTACAAATGTTTTATGACAATATGGTGTAAGGCTGTCCAATATTTGAGCAAACGTTAAACAAAATCTAACGTTATCTCGAAAAGTAGTACAAGGACTATATTTTAGTCTGTTTGATCAAACTTCTAAAATCAGCCTATTTTTGAGAAGGAAATAACACAAAAATACACTCAAAATTGGTCTTAGGCGACAAGTAAGCACTCCAACAATGAGAGTGCACATCAACATCTCATTTGATCTTCACTATGTCAATTGAATGCTCCAACTTACAAAATGATCATCTATACACCTCTAAATTTTATGTGTCATGTTAACATCCGACTTCCACAAGATACAATTGATAACACTCAAATGTCCTCCTTAAACCAAATAAAAGGGAGAGTGGTTGTTGTTAATAAAAAATATCCAACTAAGAGTTGGGGTCGAATCCCACAAGGAATGGTATGAGGTTAAGAATCTGATTGGTGAATTAGATTACAAGTAATCTCAATGTAGTTAATTGGTAAATGGGTGGATGATTCCACCAAATTTAACAAGGCAATTTCTACTCAGAGTTATCAATATTCAACAAACGCAATTTTCACGGAATTAATTGACTTTAGGGGTGTGGGGATTAAGTGGTCAATTCACTGAATTTACCCCTCCTCCAATAACACATTTGGATAACATTTCAAGTTGAGCGGTCAATTCAGCAATGCTTTTGTAATGCTCTTTATTTTTCTCTTCCTTCTCCTTAATTTCCCTCAAGTGTGGAAGTGAAACATAATCTTCACTCGTGTACCAATCTTGGTTAAGTTTGGTCATCTCATCAAGCAACCTCGATGCTTCCACGAATGGTTGCTAAACTATACTGCCTTGAACAAGATCATTGACCAATCCCTTATTTACGACACCAAGACTGTGGTAGAAAAATTGCAACAATAGCTCATCCGAGAAACCATGCTTGGGACATTGTGACAACACCCACCTAAAACGTAACCATGTTTTATGAGCAGGCTCTCCATTCTTTCTTTCAAAATTTTGAATGTCCCTCCTCAATCTCATTACTTTAGACGGAGAGAAGAACCTCTCAAGAAAAATTTCAATTAATACTCTCCATGAGGTGACATACTTCTTTGTCAACCACTTAGTTGCCTCCCCTATTAGAGAAAATGGAATAATCTCAACCGCATTGACTCTTGTGAAATATCCTTAGCTGAAAAAGGGTTACACACACTTAAGAATTTTCAATGATGTTCATTAGGATCTTTGTGTTTGAGATACCCAAATAATACTTCCTCTTTGATGAGATGCAACATGGACTTGGTTACGACAAATGTAACATCCTTGTGTACCGGTGGTAAAAAAATTGTTCCAACTTCATTGGTAGTATGAGATACCACCTCATCCTCTCTTCTAATATCATTGTCACATCCATGGCAACTAGAGTCCTCACCACCATACATATTTATTAATTCACATACTAGAATGCACAACAAAAGAGACAAGTGTAAGATTGTTCAACTACACAGTAAATTAGCATGCAATTTCCTTCTCAAATTGAATTCCTAAATTCCATTTCCTGAAGCGGCGCAATTTTTAATAACGCTCAAATGTCCTTCTTAAAACCAATTAAAAGGGACAGTGATTGTTGTCAATAAAAATGTCCAACTAAGAGTTGGGGATGAATCCCACAGGTACTGGTATGAGGTTAAGGATCAAATTAGTAAAATAGATTGCAACTAATCTCAATGTAGTTAATTAGCTAATGAGTGGATGATTCCACAAAATTTAACAACGCAATTTCTAATAGATTCTAGGGGTGTGGGGACTGAATATTAATATCACTAGGGGTAGTGTTGAATTGGTCAATACAACTAAAGAATCAAGGATAGGTTGGGTCATCTTCGATTATCATCTTTCGATCTCATAACAATAGTTCATGAAACCTCTTTCCGGTCTCATTCATGCAAATTATCAATCCAACCCGTTACCTTGGATTTACAACTAAGTATAACTAGGTTGCAAACAATTAACTAATCGCCCACTCATATTGGTCTCTTTCAAGCACCAATGCGAGATCGAAACTACAATCAAGTTGGCCACCTCAATTTATGAATTAAACACACGGCAACAGTTCAAATCCATAATTAATAGCCATAAAACAGAGCAATTAAACATACCCACTTAGTTAAATCAACATTCAACCCCATAATCACACCCCGAGAGTTAGGAGGTTTAGCACACATCACAAAGTATAGAGAGGTTATACCTTCCATGAAAGTAGCCATGGGTAACTTGAAATTAAGAAATTACAAGCAAATCCACTTTGAATTCAACCTCAATTTTACAATTTCAAGATTATCAATTCAAAAACCCCAAGGGATGAAAGTGCTTTTTACTCAATGGAAGGTGTTTCTCTCTCTAAGATGTTCAGAATTTTCACTCCAATTTAAAACCCAGTTTTCTCTCTCCTTTGGGATATTTAGAGTTTCCCAAAATTTTCCCAAAACTAATATGTGTGTGTCTCTCGGCGATATTAGTCAGGCTTCACCGATGTCATTCGATGAATCGTCAATCGTACATCAGCTCACCTCTTTCTCGCTCTAGGCTTCATATGTTCAACCATTATTTGGTGATCTCGCTCAAGTCAACTTTTTAGTTTGCCGAATCACCGATCACCACCTGGGGTCTCCCTTTAGAGTTCTATTTTATCATCTGCCACTGTCAATTTCGGTGGTGTTCACCACATTCACCTTTTTCACTTGGTGCATCGTCTCTTCTTCCTGACTCCACCAACTTACCTTTGTAGAAATGCCTGGTATACTATCCATTTAGGCGATAATAAGCGTGTTAGGAGATTCACATTTTGTGTTTGGCTATCATCAGAGTGTAGTTTTGCATTTCTTTTCACTTTTTGGCTATTATTTCAACCATTCATTCTTGCCTTGTCCATTTGCCTTCATAGATGCAAATCATCAAAATATCATCATATCAAGATAAAATTAGGCATTGAGGACACTAATTATTGAGCTAAATAGGCCTCAAAGGAGTGCAAATCTACCACTCATCAACACCCTCAACTTAAACTTTTGCTTGTCCTAAAGTAAATCAAGAACACAATTAGCTCAATAACAGTGTCTACCACAGTACTCAATGAGAGATAACATGCAAGTGTCATTACAAGACTACTCCAAACAACATGCTACACTCAATCGTGATTAAAAAGCTTCAAATGATGACTAGCCGATTTCAACACAAGCTCAAGCTCACTTTAGCTTCTTTTCTAATGCAAGACCATGTTTCAACAAATGCATTCAAGTGATCTCACATCAAGAACGATTCCATGCTCTCACAAAGCAAGTCCACAAGGAAATAAGGAATCAATACAATTCTCACTCTCTCAAAAGAGAAATACATGCAAGTTTTGTCCCATATGTTTTCCCATATATTTCAATCATCATAACACCTAATTCATGTAAGATCTCAAGGGTCTTTTAGGCTTGTAACGGGGTTTAGGGCTAAGGTATGGTCAATTTGGTTCGGTGACTTCACCTTTTCAAAGCATTGTTTCAATCATCTTCACCTTTTCTCAAGTTCTTTTCATTCTTTTTTATTTGAGAACTCAAACTTTGCTTTATCACTCAATTTATTTGGAATCCTATTTATTTCACTGCTTCTTTTTTTCATTTTTATTATTTCAAAAGCATTTTCATCACAACGACTCTTTCTCTCTTTTTTTTATAATGAGGGGTTCCCTTTTTTTGTTCTAAACTCCAAAGTTGAGTATCATTTCATCTTTCTTTACCCTTCACTTGACTTTCATTCCTCCTATATTTACACACCCGGCCTAAGTTGGCTATTCAAACATAGCAATACTTCAAAAAGGGTTTTATGTGAGTAGGTAGGGACAATTTGGCTCAAGGGGTTTACTTTTGGTTTTGCCAACAAATAGGTTAGGCTCAAATGGTGCCAAAATGGATGCACACCCTCACAAGGTAGTCACAAAATATTAAGGACATTTGGGTTCCCTCTTTAAATTATTTCCCAAGATCGCACCTTGAATTTACCACGATTTAAACAATTAGACTAAAAAGGCAAATTCTAGGACTCCACACACATGCTTTCAAGTAAAACCTCACCACACATGACCCTTTGAAATACACTCATTTAGCAAAGCCTAAAAAGATCAAAAGTGTATGTGTGTTTTTATTGCACGACTCACATCAAAATGCAACAAGTCAACAAAAGATTCTAAAAGATCGCTCAAAAGCGCAATCACATCGATTTCATTCTTGCAACACCAATATTATACACCGAGCTCATCATGAGTACTATTTAAGACATCAATATTGAATGTAATCGATCCTCGAATCATGAGCATTGAAAACGTAGGCATTCAACAATTTTCGAAACACATGAGGATAGTTGCAAAGACAATGAGATAGACAACAAAAGAAATACCAAACCAAATGAAACACTCTAATCTAAAAGGGGACTATTGGCACAATAGCCCTCACCCCACCAAAAAGAAAAGTGTAGTGTCCTCAATGCAATGGAGTGACAGGAAGAAGCGGAGAAAGAGGAACTCCCTCAGTAATGGCATAAAAGAGATCACTAACTTATTCGACAAATCGCCCAACTAGTATCGCTTCGCCGATAGGGCATGTAGCTTATGAGAATTTTGCCTTCAACTCGGTAAACTACAACATGATTGCCTAAGATTTTTGGGAGAATCACTGAATGTCCCTTCTCATCGTCAAAAGGTCCTGTAGATTTCCAAATATATGCTCCAAAACCGGTGAACTACATTAGGTTTGCCCAATTATATCAGCGTATCACCAAATATGGGTGTAGTTTGTTGAAATAGACATTGGGTGTCTTAAGTTAAGCCACCCATATAGGTGAATTCGTTGGAGCTTCGCATAATAGCTTTGGTGATTCGCCGAGTTTTGCTCTCAAACACTGAACTTCATGTTAATCCTACACAAATGACACCCACAATTTTGAAAATGACTAACACATGGGTTGCCACCCAATAAGCGTCTGATTTAACATCGCAGCACGACATGGATTTGCCTTTAATCATCATCCAAGTACACCACCTCAACAACTCAAACGTCATGACCTTCCCCAAAGTATACCTTCAACCTTTGACCATTGACTTTGAATCTCAGCCTCTTTGCATCTTCAATTTAAATCACTCCATTTCCATATAATTTTGTGATTGTGTGGGGGCCAATCTACTTGGACTTGAGCTTGCCCGGAAAGAGTTTCAACCTTGAATTTAATAGAAGGACGGGCTTCCCCATCTTAAATTTATGAGGTAAAATATTGGCATCATACCATCGCTTGACCTTCTCTTTATAGAGAGTGGAGCGTTCATTTGCTTGCAGAAAAAATTCATCCAACTCAAGGATTTGACACACGCGATTCTCAGAAGCCACATTCCAATTCAGATTTATCTTTTTCAATGCCCATAAGGCTTTGTACTCTAACTCAATTGGTAGATGACAGGCCTTAACGAATACTAACTTGTAGGGATACATACCAATAGGGGACTTGAATGTCGTGTGATAATCCAAAAGTGTGTTGTCAAGCTTGCTAGACCAATCGGTATAGTGGACATTTACTGTTTTGGCTAAAATGATCTTGATCTCTCGATTTGACACTATGACTTGCCCACTAGATTGTGGATAGAACAGAGTGGCTATTTTGTGCTTGACTCCATACTAAGATAGAAGTGTTGCAAATTGACAGTTGCAAAAGTGTGAACCTCTATCACTTATAATGGTCCTTGGGTATCAAACTCGGTGAAAATATTCTTTTGGAGAAACTTTGTGACATTTCTCGCTTCATTGTTTGGTAATGACATAGCTTCCACCCACTTGGAGACATAGTCAACTGCTACAAAAATGTACTTGTTCCCAAATGAGCTAGGAAAAGGGCCCATAAAATCAATCCCCCAAACAACAAAAAACTCAATTTCAAGGATATGTGACGGTGGTAATTCATGTCTTCAGGAGATTCTCTCTTGCAATTGACATTCGACACAACATTTTCAAAAAGAATGAGCATTCCTAAACAAAGTCGGCCAATAATAACCACATTGCAAAACCTTAGAGGCTGTACGGATACCTCCTTAATGACCACCTGCAAGTGAAGCATGACAAGCTTCTAGTATTTGATGCATTTCCATTTTGGGTATACAAAGCCGAATGATATTATCAACACATTCTCTAAACACAAAAGGTTCCTACTATGTATACTTCTTAACATCAAATAAGCATTTCCTCTTTTGATGGCTACTCACCTTATTAGGTAATATCCCACATACAATGATATTTATCATCATCGATTCATAAAGGAAGGCATCATTGATATTTATCTCCTCAATCACATTAGCACCAACTTCTAGACTTGAAAAGTGGTCAAGTACTTGATTTTCACAACCCTTTCTATCTTTTACTTCAAAGTCAAATTCTTGATTAAGATGAAGCACCCATCTGATTAGTCTTGATTTTGCCTCTTTCTTGACCATTAAGTATTAGAGGGCTACATGATCAATGTGCACAATCACTTTAGTACCCAATAAATAAGGTCTAAATTTTTCAAACCCATATACCACAACTAACAACTCATATTCGGTCACGGTGTAATTATTTTGTGCCCCATTCAAGGTTTTGCTCGCATAATAAATGCGATGAAAAAACTTATTCTTCCTTTTCCCAAGGACAACCCCTAATGCTAAACCACTAGCATCGCACATCAGTTCAAAAGGGATATTCCAATACGGTGCTATGATGATAAGGACCGAGACAAGTTCTCCTTCAACCTCTTTGAAATCATCCAAACATGCATTATAAAAAAAAATGTGCTTTCTTTCTCAAGAAGCTTTCACAATGGAATAAGAATCTTTGAGAAGTTTTTGATGAACCGCCTATAGAACCCAGCATGACCAAGGAAGCTTTTAACCCCTTTTACCAAAATTGGGGGAGGTAATTTCTCAATTACTTGGGTTTTAGCTTGATCAACTTCAATTTCATCCCTAGAAATTTTGTGCCTAAGCATACTCCCTTTTTTCACTATAAAGTGGTAGTTTTCCCAATTAAGAACCAGATTTGAATCTACACACTTTTTAAGCATCATCTCCAAATGTTTCAATCATTATTTAAAAGACTCTCCAACGACCAAAAAGTCGTCCATGAACACTTCCATGGAGTCCTCCACCATATCTGTGAAGATTGATAACATACACCATTGAAAGGTAGCCGGTGCGTTAGATAACCCAAAGGGCATTCGTTTGAAGGAAAATGTTCCATAAGGACATGTAAAATTTATTTTTTCTTGCTCCTCCAGTGCAATGGAGATTTGGTCATACCCGAAATATCCATCAAGAAAGCAATACCACCCCTTGCCTACAAACCTATCAAGAATTTGACCGATAAATGGCATGGGGAAATGATATTTTTTGGCCATAAATTAAGCTTATGATAGTCCATACACACACGCCACCCGATAATGGGCCTAGTGGCAACAAGCTTCACTTTTTCATTTGGAATTACCGTGATACCACCCTTCTTGGGAACACATTGCACCGGACTTACCCATGGTTGTTCACAATTGGATAGATTACTCCCCCATTTAACCATTTTATACTCTTCTTTTTCACCACTTCTTTCATTGGAGGATTTAGCCGTCTTTGGTTCTCAATGCTTGGTTTGCAATCTTCCACCAAATTAATTTTATGAGTGCATACACATGCGAAAATTCCCACGATGTTAGCAACTGACCACCCCGAAGCTCTAATGTGTCTCTTCAACACCATGATTAACAACTCTACTTCCCATTGCTTAAGGTCATTAGAAATAATCACCAGAAGCGTGTTATTGGTTCCCAAAAAGGAATATTTGAGATGAGACGGAAGCTCTTTCAATTCTAATTTTGGTGGCTCAATAATAGATGGCTTGGCCGGGGGCGCTTCACGACTAGATAAATCAAGATCAAGTTTCGTTTGCAGCGAAGTATGTGAGCCTACACCCACAAGGGCAGCCTTGACTTCATCAAAGTTGTAAATTTTGGCTTGATCATAATTAAGTAATACTTGAGCTAATAAATCCCCATGACATGTCTTCATCAATTTGATCCAAGTGAGATACAACATGCATGTCACTCGGATACTTCATAGATTTATGAATATTGAAGCTGACCACTTCATCATTAACTCACAACTTCAACTAACCACCTTCAACATCAACCAATACTTTTCTCGTGGCAAATAATGGTCTTCCAAGAATAACTCGCATATCAATATCAATCTCACAATCAAGTACTACAAAATCCACAGGGAACACAAATTCTTCAACCTTCACTAGCACATCATAAACCACAAAAACTGGTCTCTTTATTGAACGATTAGTCATTAAGAGTCACATGTTTTTTGGTTTTGGTTCCTCAAATCCGAGCTTATGAAATATCATCAGTGACATCAAATTTATGCTTGCACAAAGATCACGCAAGGCCTTTGCAAAAGTACGCACATCAATGGTGCATGGAATAGTGAAAGCTCTCGGGTCATCTTTCTTGAGGACCGCATCCTTTGTCATCACCGCACCACATGTATGCAGCATTTCAATGGTTTCACAATCATCACCCTCTTTTTTGTCACCAATTCTTTCATATATTTGGCATAACCCCCATTTCGTTCAAGGTATCCACCATTGGGATATTCACTTTCAAATCTTTCACTATTTCCACAAACTTTTGGAATTTTGCATTGTCATTTTTTCTCCTCAATTGTTGAGGAAATGGCAGCTTTATCTAAATTAGAGGCAATATATATAAAGTTTCACCATTGTCTACTTTAGAATTTTCATTTTGCTCCCCTTCAACTTCTTTTGCTTGTGTCTTACCCATTCCCTTAGGTGATATATCATTAGTAATCACCCCTTGAGCATTCACATTATCTGATTTTGTTATTTCTCGCAAATTCTTCCACTTCTAGTAACTATAGGTGAAACTTGAGTGGGATCCCTTTGATTCTCATTTGCATGAAACATTGAATTCTTATAGGTATTACCATACACAAGAGCAGTCAGTTGTCCCATATTTTCTTCAAGTGACTTGATGGACGATGAGTGTGAGATTACGGTGGTGGACAAAGTTGAAACATCACTTTTAATCCATCGCAAGATTATATCTGAACCCTCCACCTTGTTTAGGATTTTAGTCAAAAAATCATCGGTTTTTGCCTTCATCGGATCGTTGG
This sequence comes from Solanum acaule, assembly GCA_036250505.1. Taxonomy (NCBI): domain Eukaryota; kingdom Viridiplantae; phylum Streptophyta; class Magnoliopsida; order Solanales; family Solanaceae; genus Solanum; species Solanum acaule. Next base: position 294 of record JAJOOR010037314.1, on the reverse strand, counting down.
ATTGAACGGCTGCATACATATAGCATCTTCCCATTCCTTTCCATAGCACCTGTTATCATTGTATTTGGTCCAACCTTGATTCCAGGCTAGCATTGGATAAGTTGGCCAAAAATCCTCCAATTTTCCACCTCTCATGTACACCCCATCATCATACACTATATAAGACAATGCATTCACTAAATTTACCCCTCCTCTAATAACACATTTGGATAATATTTCAAGTTGAAGGGTCAATTCAACAATGCTTTTGTCATGCTCTTTGTTTTTCTCTTCCTGCTCCTTAATTCCCCCAAG
>JAJOOR010037313.1:0-14298 GCA_036250505.1 Solanum acaule | reverse complement strand
CCCCCCCCCCCCCCCCCTTTTAGGTCCTTTCTCATCCAATATATTCCAATGATTGAATTCCATTGTCGAATAGTAATATGGTGAAGTGTGTGGATAAAACACACTCATTCGAGTATTCGTTGACACTACCTGGTAGCTAGAGAGTGAATGACTGAGGGAAATTTTTTTCCTCGCTCAACCTTCCAAACAAGAGTGACGTGAGAAACATCGGATACCGTGGATCAGAAACATCTTTTAGTGGCGGTACCACATTTGTTGTTTGTGTGTGCGAAGATAACTTTAGAGCTTCAACTTCATGCTCATCACTATTGTCATCCACGACTTTAGATCCATATGGACAAACAACAAGAAAGAATTGCCACTTTTTTTCATTCGCCAAACTCATGCACCATGCAAATTCACAAAGAAAAATAAGAAAAATGCACACGTTATTGCCATTTGGGATCCAACACTAGAATCACTGAGTTAGCATATGTAATGGAGCAAAACATGATAGTATATCTCAATAATAGTAGTGGTTTCACGTTTACGATAGAACGTGTTAGAGACTTGGATTTGAAACTTATTCTTGCATCCCACACACAAATATTTACTATAGTTTCTTGAAAATTGACATTAAAGGATGTCGCACTAGGATTAAATGGAAATTGACACAGAATATTGTGAGCATTCAATTTCTCAGTATAGTTTTCATGCTCTACAACAAGCATCACGTCATTTGAAGAAATGCAACTGGGTGGAACTATATCCCCAATCTCCGGACAAAAATTATCAAGATATAGACCCTCAATAATGTTAGGCTCTTAAAAAAAATCCACACGATGCATGTCTTCAAAGATCTCAAATTCAATTTTTCTATTTACTAGAGTAACACAACGGGGAAGTTGTCGTAACATGCCTTTTTGATATCTGTTGCAAAACATTCATGGAACACCTGACCTTCGGTAATGGAAGAAGGTTCATGTACCAAATCTCCTTCTATGAATGTTGCGTTACTAATTTGAGGAGTTCCCAGGCCTTCGAGAGTTGCAATCTCAACATTACTTCTGGTAAGCAATGCAAAGGAATCCACATTGGTATACTTCTTAGGCATTTTCTCGAGCATATTGTCTGCCTCTGTGTTTCCACTTGTGAAGACATCTTCCAAATCAAATGAGTTTGTGACATGGCTTAGAGATACAACTGCAGAGGTAGAGGTCGCTGGAGGAACAAATGTAGCATAGTGCACATAGCCAATATAGAATAGTGAAGTATCTTCCGTACTCATCAAAGCTGTGAAGGTTCGCTGTGGAAATCGCATAAGCAATTTTTGTGTAAAATGCTTCCAGTCGAAGAATTGCTTGTTATGATGTAACCAAGTAAGAGCTTTACCATCAAGATAGAAATAAGGAAGAGGTAGCAGTCCTTCTAGGAGAAGACAAAGCAGGTGAAATACTGCTCAGCCAATGAATCCAACCCTTTGGGCATTGCCACCACTAAATCGATCCAATACCACCATTGCCATTTGGAGTACGAACAATGAAAGCACCAATGTAATAAATTCAAATTCCTCACTATATTAATAAGAGAACTGAAATGCACGATTAAAACTTTAGAATTGTGAATGCAATACTCAAATTACGAAAATACAATGGAAATATTGAAATAACAAGTTACTAAAGATATAGATAAGAATGAGATGAGAAGCGTAAAACTTACAAAACAAGAGATGACAAACATTTTCTTCAATATTCGTAGCCCTTTTGTGTTGACTCCAAGACCTATTTCACCAATTGATAATTGGGCTTGGATCCCAAATAAAACTCTTCAACATTTTAATCAGCCCAATAATCTTAAATGAACCAGTATCATTCACCCCTTCCAGCCCATAGGCATTTATGTAGTTAGTTCGGTTCATAATAATTAACCATTAAATCAATGATTTTTTTTCTCCTTCAGTTTTGCTTTGCAATTAATTTGATAATGTCTTTGAATTTCTAAATTTAATTTTGATTGGGTAATAGCAAATGATTCAGTTAGTGTTATAACATCAACGGTTATTCTAGAGGATTGCTAGTGGCAACGAAGAAGAGCGAAAAATATAGGGTTTCCAGTAGTCCAGCACACATGAACAATTGAAGAAGAAAAATCATTTGTTTTACATATATGTAGATTGGGAAACTATGGAATAAAAATTTCCAAAAATCATAGTTTATTTATCGATTAATCTCCACTAGTATGGCCCTGCACCCATGCTAGAGTGAGGGAGCACTGTCGAACACCCCCCCCCCCTCCCCCAGACCCACCGGAGCCAACGGATACCACTAACTACATGGTAGAAGATATCGAGGCGACTCATTGCTTCAAAGAAATTTTCTTGAACAAGAGTAAAGAGCTGAACCAGAGTTACATCACATCAATGGAAAACACATGCTAAGGGAAAATGAAGGACCTATCCAATGAAGCGATCCAACTTTCAAATGAGGACAAACAAAGAATCTATCAACCATGGAATAATGAAGATATTTGGAAAAAGAAAATCACATGCGTGCTCTAAAAACAAACTGATAGGTTTGTGGAGGCCCTTAGAGCCTCTAACTTTGATTGATCTTGGTTGCGATTACTTCGTTGCAAAATTCAATGTACCTGCAAACCATCATAGAGAACTCCACGAGGGACCATGGTTCATTGCAGGGAATTTTGTTTTAGCGAAAAAATGGGAGCCAAATTTTGTGTCTGTTACATGCATGCTCACACACACAACAATATGGCCACGACTACCAAAACTCCCAACAAAATTTTATGGCAGAAAAATACTCAAAAAAGTTGGGAAAAAGATTGGATCGCTACTAAAAATTGATACTTGCATGTTAGCGGTGTTAAGAGGATGCTATGCACGTATATGCATTCAGGTCCCTCTGGAAGAACCCGTAAGGACGAAAGTCACTATCGGGAACCACACACAAAAGGTGATCTACGAGGGGGGATGGAATCCTTTACACTGAATGTGGGAGACTCGATCACACCAGTCAGAGATGCTCTCATAAAAAGACCCCAACTAAATCAAACAATAACAACAACCATGCCACCGAAAAGGATATCGGTGCTGAGAGACAACTACCAAACAATTGGCAGGGGGTGATCTTCCCCAAGAAAAAGGGGACAAGAAAAAGTACAAATCAAAATGGAAACAACCACATCCACCCTAATTTTCACAGACAACCACAAGTAAAGGCATATGATCCCTCTTCAGGTATGTTTTTTAACACTCCTACTTCTCTCAAATTAAATGGAGAAGAAAGGCCTGCGAATATTCAAAAAAGAATAACCGGAAGAGGAAATTCCTCCAATGGTCCCAATCATTATTGGCCTCATCATCCGGACAACCCCTAATTAATGTGGACCCTCCCTAAGCTCCTAAATTAATTAAGGAGATCCCCCGTACGAGAAAGGATTTGGCAAATCCTTGGAAAATTTGTAAATTAATAAGAACAAAAGGTTTGACAGAGGATAGGCCTACCATCCCCTTCCTCTCTCCTCCATCATAGGAACTCCAATGGAGGCAAACCTCGTAGCCTCCCACCACCCTAGCCTTCCTAGAGAAAATAATGATCACCCTCACTCAGTTGAAATGACCACGACCGTCACTTCAATCCGGTAAACTTCAACTATTTGTACAGATGGAGGGAGGCACAAGTCTTTAATTAATGGAAATAAGGACTCGAACCTTGAGGGTAACAATGGCAGACAATCAACCGTCCTCCCAGCACACCATGAATCACCCAATAACTTTCACAACGCTGCCACCACACCCAGACTACACACTGACGTTGTGGTTGGAACTAGTGTTGCAAGACAGATGTCTCCCACTCCACGTAGTCATAGGAAGGAAACAAGTTACCCTTTTACTCCAGGTGCTGCGTTCCTAGCACAAATAATAAATGAGGGTATAGACCCTGCAGTGGAGGGGATTGGGCAACAGATATGGATGCAAACTTGATGCAGACACAAATGATGGGAAACATGAACATGTTGTCCATGCAGGATCTCAGTGGACTCAGAGCCAAACATTTCATAACCTCTCATTTTTTCTGCTTTTGCCATACCTGGACAACTCCCAGACACCAACGTTTGTGCCATGGATACCTACAGAAGTCAAACACAAACTTACAACACTCAAGGATAGGCAGGAGGCATGCCAGGAAACAAGGAAGGGGGAGAGCCCTCAATGTTAGAAATCTTAAGGAAAGGCAACAAGGAACTAGAGGAAATTTTGGAAATGCTTGGGGAGCAAAGTACGAAGACTTTTATACTGGAGAAAATGCTCCTCAAAGAATTCGAGGAAGCAACAAGCATAACTATTGTGGTCCAATGCCCTAAACAGGTGACCAAATGCACCTTAAACGTTAGGAAAGAACAGGATGTGATACCAACTATTGTATGCCTCAATCCATTGAGAGATGTGAAGGAGTTGATCCAAGTAGAAAAGGGGAAGAGCTCACTGGACCAGCCACCAACTTAACAAACACTAACGAAATTCATTATCTATAATGCGAGAAGGGCCAATAGTGCCAAGTTTAGGTGTCGATGTGACGCTATGGTCCAAACCCACAAGCTAGCCATGTTGGTTTTGTTGGAAACAAAAATGACTGAGCACAGGCTGCTTACGAAGGCTCTGAAATTTGATACGCACATCCAATCTACGGTGAATGAACTCTCTAGTGGCATTGTCATCATGTGGAAGGAAGACATGGTGAAACTGGACAGCCTATCTATTACCTATCAAGGAATCCATGTGATGGTCAAGGTACTTTCTAACTTAAACTTTTGGATTTTCCTACTATTTATGCTAGTCCGAATTTTAACATGAGAATAAACCTTTGGGATTATTTGTGTCAAATTGTGGAGAACCACAAAACTATTGGCTAATTGGCAGTGACTTTAACGAAGTCTTGCACACCAATACAATATTCGGTATGTTACTAGTAATAATGCTCGAATTTCCCACTTTAGAAACTGCCTCAATAAGTATGGGATGGTGGACCTGAGTTATAAAGGTTGTTGATACACTTGGACCAATAAGCATTATAGGAATAGAAATGACCTTATTTTGGAAAGACTTGATAGGTGTGTGGCTAATTCCATGTCACACCCCAACCCTAGGTGAGGCGGACAAGTACCATATGAACATATGCTTTACAAGTGACCTATGATGAGAAAGTAAACTACTACACATATAGATTTACTGATGAGAAGCTTTATATACAATACATGTTGACTAGCTGAACCGATACATGTGATAAGTGAAACTATGAATACAGATGATAACTTTACAATGTCTACAAAGCCTCTACTGGAATCCATGACTATACCACTATGAAATTACGCATAGTAAAGACTTGGCAAAGTCCTGAATCAACCATGAGCTCACCAACAACCGCTAAGTATCATGTGCTTCTATTGCGGAGATTTACTAGTTGAGTACCTGTACCTACAACATGAAATGCAGCTTCCCCAATAAGGGACGTCAGTATGAAAGAATGTACTAGATATGTAAGGCATAATACAACCATATGTAAAATGAGAGCTCAAGTGAAACCAAATACCAATAGATAAGGATTAGAGACCACCTTTGCTTATACTTGTGGAATCGTGTATGTTACATTCTTTTCTTTACTTTTCTGTGGATTATAATATTTATAAGACATATGATACAAATGACCAGCTGATCAGCGGTAGAAGAGGATGACCATGCTAGGCATTTTAACCCCTGGGATGCTGTCCTCATAATTCCATAAATTGGGATCAGCCCATACTAGGCTTTCGCCCCTGAGCTGCCACCCATCTATACCAATTTGGATCAACCCATGCTAGTCTTTCGCCCCCTGAGCTGCCACCCTTCTATACCAATTGGGATCGACCCATGCTAGGCATTTGCCCCTGGGCTGCCACCCATAATTATACAAATTCATTTTACCTTGTCTCTTTAATCTTTGAGATTGTTCTTTTGATGTTCACAATCATTTTTGAGATTTGGAACTATGAACCACTTGTAGAAGACATGTGAATATGGACTTACGATAATAACAATGACATGGGAAGCAAATGTGACACCAATGTAATACTTAGGAGCTTATTCAGTAAGCATTTTGACATATCCAATTGAAGCACATATCAAGTGAAGACATTTAACATTCAGCCAAGAGATTTGAACTCTATATGGTAGCCAAATACTCACTAACTAATATCAAATACAAGGTATACATGAAAGTGGAACCAAGGGAGAATGTGTGTAGATTAAACTTAAGGACGGATACATATTCCAAGTAAGTACATATAAAATGTACAATATAAAAAGTAAGGATCTTGTGAGGTAACATTACAGTCTAACACAATGGGAGTAATAACCAATAAAGGGAACATATGAACATGTGACAAGATGACATATATGATGGAACAGATAATTGAAGCAAGTTGGCATGATATGGGCAGATTGTATATGTAACACCCCTAAATGCTAAAACAAAGATTCGCATGTTGATACACCATTTCTTAATTACTACAGTATGTTTTACTCTCATTTTGGGAACTTGAAATTTTGTGATATTTGCAAACTCGCTTAACATAATTGTGATCATAATTTAAGGGATTGTATTGGGCTATTTACGTAATATTCTAACTAGGATTACCTACAACTTAAAAGGGTGGTGAGGTATATATGTATGCATTTCGGGCAGCACACTTTTATTTGGGCAGCACCTTTGAAGGACAATTGTACAAGTGATAAATATCACTTTTGTGACTATATGTTTTCACACCTCCTTTAGTTAAATTCAAGTCTAAGAACCTTAGAACCTTATCTAAATAGATTGTTCTTCAAAATTACAAGAGAAAAACTTGGTTCTTTTGGCTGGAATTCGAGACACCCTTCTCTTTGGTAAGTGATGAAATCTGTTTCTGAGCTGGTTAGTGTTTAGTATTTTAAGAACATCTTGTACTCTAGAACTCAGTTTACAGTGAATAAATATGATTTGGAAAGCTAATGCATATACCTACAACTCTTATGTTTACGTAAAACTCTAATTTAGCTGTTATGAATACGAAATATGGGACGCAACATAGGACAAGCTCTGTCCAGATTTTGGAATTAGAAATCCTGTTTGTTCAACTGTTAGTGTTTAGGTTATATCTTTTTGTACAAAATATATTTTGTGGTGATTCTTGATTATTTGCAACCGTAAGAGATGTACCTACATCTTTCATGAAGGATAAAAAGTCCAGTTTTGCCGTTTTCCATTTCAAATCTAAGTTGCGACATGAGGTACGAGGCTGGCCAGAATTACTGTTTTGGGAGCATAGTCGTATTTGTACAGGCTAAGCTTACTTGTGATGATAATCCTATTTTACGTCAACATTATTGAGCTTCTAGTAATTAAAGAAGTTATTCAATTTTATTTTTAAGGTTGTATATACTCGTGAACAAGTTGAGGACCTTGATACGTTGGTTGGTCTACGGTTTGAATTCTTGAAGTTGTGTTGGATTGTTTCTATGCTAAAGCATTGATGTTTGTGTATAAACTTGTACTTGCACTCCTTTTACCTGCTCGTATATCTGAAAGTTTATCTTGGTACCTTGGTTACCTCTTGTCAATTTGCATTGTCGTGTTGGTATCCTTTAAGACATTAAGGACACTTGTGTAATTCGACCACTTGTACGGATTGTTTGTTCACTTGACACTCTTGTTGGGACCTTGTCCTTCTTGTGGCTGTGATTTTTTCACTCTTGGCATGCCTCTTGATATTGATCATTTGCCATCTTGACTCTGGATTTTTAGTCCGTCTTAAGAATGGAAGTTGTCCATTTTAAGTACGACCTATAAAGCCATTTTTAATATCGTTCTTGGTTCTCTTGATTAATGGGCTTGACCCTTATTGATACAGGGCGTCGACCCTTCTTGATACATGCTTGTGCTTGGTGTGACGATATGATGCATATATTGGGTGAGCCTTATTATTGAATCTCTTCGAAAATGGTGCTATGAGCGTTCTTTACATTTGGATCTTTAAATATCGAACTTGATACTCTTTATATGTTGTTTACTTGATTTATTTATTACGTTTCAATTGTTCTTCCCATTATTTGAGAAAGGTGGCTTGGTGAATCTGAGGGTGCCAAACCTATAGTTTTTTTCACCACTAAGCTATATGTTTAGCGATAGTTGTTTCTATCGTAGGGAATGTTCGAGAGGATGCATGAAGCTGGACATTGGAGATGGAGATTTTGAGAGCCTTAAGGAATATCGCATTTGCTTATAGGCATCTATATTTTGTATAAGCCTGGGGACTTGTACATGATCTATGTGTTGTATATTTACATGAAATTTTGAGGGCTAATTTGATCATGTCACCAGGGGTTGTAATATAAGTATGGCTATATGTTTTGTTCTTTTGGGGTGTGTTAACCCAAGTCTTGTAATATACTAAATTTACAATTTGTTTTGAATGTTTGTGTAAAGCATAAACCGGCTAATTTTGGTACTCGGAAGTGGGTAATATCCTTTTTATATCATTTTTAAGTGTGAGGATAATATATGCATGAAAATCTCGTAAGTTATTTCCTTAGATTATCTTGGAAGGGTATTTCCGCCAAAGTTATACTTCTATGCAGTTTTAATTTGACGCAAATAAATGTTTAAATGGGTAGGATGCACATCCTTAACCATCTTTTTTATGAACCTAATCCCCCTACTAGATTTTAATCAATACTCCCTTCATTAAACTCTTTTAAATGTCGCAAGTATTAAAGTAGATTCCTTCTGAAATGGTAGTATCGTTCTGAAAGAGTCGCTACAAGTGTTGGTATCAGAGCCTAAGTTTGTGGTTCTAGGACTTTTGCTGTGAATTACTTGTATACTTGTTCGCCTTTGAAAAAGATTCTATTTAGATTATTTGTTCACTTACATGGTTTATAATATTTTTTTATCGCATGTAGAGTGTATATGCATCAAGTACATGTCCATAATGCAATGTGATCTTCCCTTTTGAAGGAATTATGTTATGGCCTCTTCTTTTGACCGGCCTATGGAAGCTGCTCGTAAAGGTTCGGGTACCTCTGTTTCCCAACCTCATGCACTGGAAGTGGTTGGAGAACATTTATCGAATCAATATGTTCCCCACACTAGTGGGTCTAAAGTGGGAAATCATTAGGGTGTAAGAGCTGGTTCACATCCTCACATGAGTTGTGGTACTCAAGCCATGAATTGTCCTTTTCAACAAATGGCTGAATTCTTCTACCACATGGATGAATCGATGCATGATCCCAACGGGATTAATTTTGAGAAAATGAGAAAAATGGGTGGAGTGGAGTTTGAAGGCACTGTTGATCCCACTGATGCTGAACCATGGCTGAAGCGTATGGAGAGGGTATTTGAGCAGTTGGAGTGTTCAAATGCTGCCAAATTTAAGTATGCTATTTCACTATTACAAAAAGATGTTTATGATTGGTGGGTAAGTGTTCTGAATGCCAAGGTAAAACCTCCAGTTCTTACTTGGGATGATTTTCTTAAGGAATTTCATTTGAAGTATGTCCCACCTGCTTATTTTGATGCAAAGAAGACAGAGTTTTTGAATTTAAGGCAAGGCATGTCTATTGCTGAGTACCAACAAAATTTTCTTAGGCTCTCTCGTTATGCTGGAGGTATTATTAAAGACGAAAAAGACAAGTGCAGGAAATTTGAAGACGGTTTAAATGATTCCATTAGGAAAAATGTGGCAATCCTGCAACATGAGAACTTTTGCAAGTTAGTGTCTGCTGCTTGTACTTGGGAATGACTTGATAAAGAAGAAGCTAGTAGAAATGAAAACAATTTTTGAAAGCCTAGACCAGACTTTGGAGGTCCATCCAAAAGGGGAAGGTTTGATGATTCTAAGGCTGGTAGTGTTAACAGGCCACCTTAGCAAAAGCAAAACATATTAGAATTTTCTACAGCTAGCACTCCAAATTATGGCCAAGGCAAGCCTGGCTTTCCCACTTGTCCACAATGTGGAAAGAATCATTATGATACTTGCAGGAGAGCTTCTAGTGCATGTTTCAATTGTGGGAGCTTTGATCATAAAGTGAAGGACTGTCCTAATCCTAATAATGCTCCGTCCTTGAAAACTGAATGCTCAGTTCATAAGCCTTCTATTAATCCTCCTCAAACTAATAGAGGTGCAAGACCTAAAAACACCCAAGCAGCAGGTGCAAGTGGAGCTAATAAAGCTAATGGACCTAGGGCTACTGCACACGCTTATGCTATGAGGCAGTGGGATGATCAAGATGGACAAGATGTGGTTGCCGGTAAATTTCACTTATTTGGCTTATGTGTGTTTACATTGTTTGAACCTGGTTCTACACATTCCCATATTTGTTCATCGCTTGTTCTTCCTGAAAACGTGAAATATGTGAGACTTAATTATGATGTGCTGGTTGAAAGTCCTTTGGGTTATCAAGTTGTGTGTAATCGAGTTTACCAAGATTGTCCCTTCGTGATTCAAAACCTAGTCTTCCCTGCTGATTTGATTGAAATGCCCTTCAAGATTTTGATGTTATTATCGGGATGGATTGGCTTTATAAATATCATGCAGTGGTAGATTGTAGGTCAAAGCATGTGACTTTTAAAGATCCTACATTTTTACACATCATTGTAAGAGGTGAAAGATCATTGACATCTAGTATTATTTTTGCGGCCTTGGCAAGAAGGTTGATGCGTCAAAGTTGTGGGGCATACCTTGCTCACATAGTTGATACACAATTGGAGAGTCCTTGTATCAGGGACATACCTTCTGTATATGATTTCCCAGAAGTCTTTCGAGAAAATCTTCCTGGGTTACCCCCAAAAAGAGAGGTTGAATTTCCAATCGAGCTTATTCCTGGATCTACCCCTATTTCTATCACTCCTTATAGAATGGCTCCAGCAGAATTAAGAGAATTGAAATCTCAATTGCAAGAACTTCTTGAGAAAGGTTTTATTTGACCTAGTGTTTCTCCTTGGGGAGCCCCTGTTTTATTCGTAAAGAAGAAAGATGGCACTCTTAGGCTTTGTATTGACTATAGACAATTGAACATAATAGATATCAAGAATAAATATCCACTACCAAGGATCGATGATTTATTTGACCAACTGAAGAGTGCTAAAGTATTCTCAAAGATTGATTTAAGGTCTGGATATCACCAACTGCGTGTTAGAGAGAATGATATTCCTAAAACTGCTTTTAGAACTCGGTATGGTCACTATGAGTTTTTGGTGATGCCGTTCAGATTGACAAATGCTCCTGTAGTATTCATGGTTCTAATGAACCGCGTATTCAAGCCTTATCTTGATCAGTTTATGGGTGTCTTTATAGATGGTATTTTAATATTTTCCAGAAGTAGTGAAGACCATGATAAACACCTTCGGATTGTTTTGAAAATTTTGAAGGAGAAAGAACTTTATGCTAAACTTTACAAGTGTGAATTTTGGCTTGATAAAGTGGATTTTCTGGGACATGTTGTATCAACTGAAGGAGTGAAGGTGGATCCTAGCAAGATACAAGAAGTTGTTGAATGTAGACTTCCCAAAAGTCCAACTGAGGTAAGAAGTTTCTTGGGCTTAGCAGGATACTATAGAAGATTTTTGAAAGGCTTTTCCATTATTGCCTCCCCCTTTGATTAAGCTCTTGAAGAAGGAAGTAAAGTTTATTTGGGATGAAAATGCCAAGAGAGCTTTGAAACTCTCAAATCCTTGTTGACTCAAGAGCCTATACTTACTCTACCAATGGAAGGGAAAGAGTATGTAGTATACAGTGATGCTTCTCACAACGGTCTAGGATGCGTTTTGATGCAAGAAGGGAAGGTTATTTCTTATGCCTCTAAAAAATTAAAACCGCATGAATTGAGTTACCCTACTCATGATCTTGAACTTGCTGCTATAGTGTTTGCTTTAAAGATATGGCGACATTATTTGTATGGAGAGAAATGTCATATATTCACTGATCACAAGAGCTTAAAGTACTTGGATACTCAGAAGGAGCTAAACCTTAGCAACGTAGATGGCTTGAACTCATCAAGGATTATGACTGCACGATTGATTACCATCTAGGTAAAGCTAATGTGGTTACAGATGCCTTAAGTCGGAAATCCTTCGCAAGCATTTCTTTGAGTCGGTTGCCCTTGCTCCTTGAGTTAAGAGCCATGAATGTTTGTTTCACACTGTATTCAAATGGTTCAGTTATTGCTAATTTGCATGTAAAGCCAATACTACTTGAACAGGTGAAAGAAGCACAAAAGTTAGATAAGAAACTTGTAAAATTGACCAGAGAAGTTCAAAATGGGGAAAAACTTGATTTTACATTAACGGAGGATGGTGGCTTATTTTATCAAAACAGGTTATGTGTCCTTAATGATGACAAATTGAGGAGAGAAATACTGAATGAAACACATACCTCACCATATGCAATGCATCCTGGGGGTACAAAGACGTACCAGACCATCAAAGAAAATTATTGGTGGAATGGTATGAAGAGAGACATTGCGGATTTCATTTCAAAATGTTTGGTTTGTCAACAAGTAAAGGCAGAACATCAGGTCCCAGTTGGTTTAGTACAGCCCTTGTCGATGCCAGAATTGAAATGGGAGAGAATAACTATGGCCTTTATTTCTGGACTTCCTCGCACTATGAGAAATCATGATGCAATATGGGTGATTATGGACAGGCTAACCAAGAGTGCTCACTTCTTACCAATCAGGATGGATTACTCACTTGAGCGTTTAGCTGAGTTGTAAATTAATGAGATTGTAAGACTATATGGGATCCTTGTGTCTATTGTATCTGACCGAGACCCAAGGTTTACATCTAGATTTTGGGGTAGCTTGCAGGAAGCTTTGGGTACTAATTTGAAATTTAGCACTTCGTTCCATCCGCAAGCAGACGACCAATCGGAAAGAGTGATACAAATATTGGAGGATATACTTCGAGCTTGCATTATGGAGTTTGAGGGTAGTTGGGACAAACACTTGTCTTTGATAGAATTTTCTTACAATAACAGTTACCAATCAAGTATTGGAATGCCTCTCTATGAAGCCTTATACGGAAGAAAGTGTCGGACCCCTCTTTGTTGGAGTGAAGTTGGTGAAAGAAAACTTATTGGTCCTGAAATTGTGCAACAAACATAGGACAAGGTAAAATTTATCAAGGATCGTCTAAAGATTTCTTCGGATAGACAAAAGTCATACGCTGATCTTAAAAGGCGTGATATTGAATATCAAGTTGGAGATAAAGTATTCTTGAAGGTGTCTCTATGGAAAAAGATTATGAGATTTGGCCAAAAAGGAAAACTTAGTCCCCGATTTATTGGACCTTATGAGATACTTGAAAGGGTTGGACCAGTTGCATATAAATTGGCTAACTACTAAAAAACTGCCAAAAAGAGACTGAAAAAAGCGATGGACTGTCGCTTTTTTGGCCAAAAGCGACCCAGTCAATCTCGACGCTTTTTGGCTCGACGTTTTTCCAAAAGCGACGGACTGCGTCGCTTTTGTATTTTTAATTTTTTTTTAAGAATGCGACACCGTCCGTCGCTTTATTTATTATTTTTTTAATTTTAAAATAGAGACGAAGTCTGTCGCTTTAATTAATTTTTCATTTTTTTAGAATCTTGAAAAGCGACGAACAATGAGACGCCATCCGTCGCTTTTTTTGGAAATAAAAATTTGAAAAATCCAAAAAAGCGACGAACTAAAGGACCATGTCTGTCGCTTTTCTGGGTTTTTAAAAAATAAAATTAAAGAAAGCGACGGACAGGTTCCTTTAGTCCGTCTCTTTTCTAGGTTTTTAAAAAAACTAAAATCCAGAAAAGCGACGGACAAAACCACCCTGTCCGTCACTTTTTCTGCAATTTTTTTGACAACAGAAACTGTAGCAGTTTCTGCTGCCCACCTGCAAAAGCAATTCAATTCAATTCAGACCCAATCAAACACAAAACATTATAAAGAAGCTACCCAAAATATAAAACAACAAACTTAAATTAACATACAAATATTGTGATTTAAAGACTTATAAAGTCATTCGAAATTCGTTCCAAAATTACAAATAGTTCATAAAGACTATATTTTATCAAGATTTCTAAAGTTCAACCCAATAATTAGTTCATAAATTCTATAAATCAAGATTTCTAAAGTTCACAAACTAAAGTTTAAAATCCTACAATAATTCAAGATTTCTAAAGTTCACAACTTAAAGTTCTAAAATCCCACAATAATTCAAGATTTCTAAAGTTCACAACCTAAAGTTCTAAAATTCT
>JAJOOR010037312.1:0-12698 GCA_036250505.1 Solanum acaule | reverse complement strand
AGAAACCTCTCTCATAGAAGTTTCAAACTTCCCAAATGGCTTGAGTACTTTTTTGCCTATTGTGGTGCCCAAGCACTTCAGGTAATTCAATAAACCCATTATTACAAATATTGTTTCTTATTTTCTTGTATTAGGCATTTGAATTTACTATGTCATGTGTGATTGTAGGGACATCCAATTGATTGGGTGAGTACTCATAGGTACCACCATCAGTTTTGTGATTCAGAGAAAGACCCTCACAGTCCTTATGAAGGATTTTGGTTCAGTCATATGAGTTGGATGTTTGATACCAATACCCTTACTGAGAGGGTAAGTCTTTCATCCTATGATATATTTGCCTACTTATGAAATGGAAAGAATTCTTTGAGTATTGATGTACTATTTATGTGTAGTGTGGGAAGCCCAACAATGTGGGGGATTTGGAGAAGCAAGGTTTCTATCAGTTCATTCGTGATACTTATGTGATCCATCCCGTCGCGCTTGCAGCTCTGTTGTATGCAATGGGAGGATTTCCTTACATTGTTTGGGGAATGGTAAGTGATGTTTTTCTTAGTTTGCACAACTGCATTCATGGAAGAAAGTTTTCATTTTCCCCTTTTTAACATTTTGGGAAAACTATTAATTGGGGTAAAATGAAGAATTTGTTGATAAAAATTACATTTTTTTCCACATAACACTACCATAAAGATTAGATATCATGTGTACAAATGAGGAAATACAATTTACAATTCGAATAAGCTTGTTTTCTTTTTAGTCTTTTGGGTATTCAAGATATTGTTAAGCAAGCTTTGTTATCTGTTAAAATTTCCAAATGTGTTTGTATATGTCCACCAGCCTAGTTTGTGACCCGATTTTGTGTATTGTATTTTCTTTATGTGTCAAATCTCCCAATGGCAAGTTGTGAACCAATTTTGTGGAAGAAAACTACAGTTGCATCTATCATTAGACTACTGTTTCTTCATGTGTCAAATCTCCTAATAGTTTTGGATCTTTCTCCCTGCCTAACTCAAGTTGTGAGCCAATTTTGTGGAAGAAAGTTGCTGTGTTATCTGTTGGTAGGATCTTTTATTTTCTTAACAAACTACTGGACAAAATCAAGTGCTAATTGTTGCTGTTCCATACAACATGTCTTTTGGATCTCACTGGCAATTAATTGTAGTAGTTAAATGATGTTCGACGATAGTTCTGTCCTTTAAGGGTGAAATAAATAGTAAACCAAGAAAAAATCTAGTACCTTACAAGAATTGATCAGAATGACTTTCCGAAATCAAACTTGCAAGAGTCTTGAAAGAAAGTTTAAACTAGTACTTGAATGATTATCTGATAGTAACATAGGCAAAATTCTGAGTTATATGCATTTGGTGCAATGAGATTGTGAAAATTCAATTGCTAAATTTGCTGCGTGTGCAGGGGGTGAGAATTGTGTGGGTATACCACATAACTTGGCTAGTAAATTCAGCATGCCATGTATGGGGAAAGCAGGCGTGGAATACTGGTGACTTATCAAGGAACAACTGGTAAGCTTGTTTAGTTTTATACTTTAGTGTATAAAAGTTAAATTTATTTGTCTTGTTGCTTCTTTTCTTTTTGTCCATTTTTGGCAACTTCATCGCGATAATTTGTATAATATAGGTGGGTGGCATTGCTTGCATTTGGAGAAGGTTGGCACAACAACCACCATGCGTTTGAGTATTCGGCTAGGCATGGATTAAAATGGTGGCAACTTGATATGACTTGGTATGTTGTAAGATTTCTTCAAGCTATTGGGTTGGCCACTGATGTCAAGTTGCCAACTGATACTCATAAACAGAGGCTGGCATTAGCTGACAGTTAGGGAAAACACAATATGTATCACGAGAAATTTAGATTCTTGAGTGACTAATTACTGTAACTACATCGAGCACAGGGGTGAAGCTTCTTTCTTCTGCTCCTCCATTTTGTAACTACTTGGAATGAAAGCTACATTTGCTCAATTTGCTAGTACTTTGCCTATAGATTCTCCATTAAACTTATTACAACACTTGAAGCCTTGCTGCATTCAAATTGTTAGCTCGGGGAGAATAAATGAAAACGGGTGAATGATAAATGGACACGAAACAAAGAGGAATTGTAAGTTTATGTCCCATAATATTACACTAGGTTTGTTGTTATCTTATGATACAAAATAACTCCAAGTCCCAAACAATGAGAAAAAAAATGCTTTTCCCAAATAATGAGAGAAAATATAGTACTTGTCATAAAATGTGAGCTAGTCCTGAAAAAAATTTACTTTTTATAAAATGTGAACAAGTCTCAAATGAGAAACTTTTCATAAAATGTGTCCCAAATAATGTGAAAAATATTTTTTTCATAAAATGTGAGCAAGTCTCAAATGAGAAACTAGAATTGTCAATATGGGCTGGCCCACCCCATTCGGACTAGCCCATTTTTGGAGTGGGCCAAAAAATGGCTGGCCCAACCCACAAGTACGCGGGCTACGGACTTTGTCGGGTCAGCCCTCTTTTCTTAAAAATATATTTTTTATAAATTTTTAAATTAAATTATAATTTAAAAATATTATCATAAATATCGAGAAGACAATATTACATTGTGTTAGTGTTACTACTCGTTAATCAAATCTACAAATAAAATTATCTTTATAATATTTATTAAGTTTGATTTTAAGTAAAAGCATAAATAGCTATATAGAAATATTAATCTAATTGTTATCCAATGATCATAATAAAACACAATATTCCATAGGCTACGGCCTATGTAGTGATTTCCTAGAAATTTTAGAGAATTTTTATTTTATGTAGTACATATTTTATAAACATAATTTATATTTAAATTGAAATATTTCAAACTTTAAAAAGATTTTGAGTTTAGATTCTTGTTATTTTTAATACTCTAATTTATTTTTATTTTTTTATAATTTTTATTTGTCACACGGGCCGGCCCTATCCATATTTCTCAAGCCCCACAAATAAGCAGGTTTATTCAGGCCGAGCTAAAAAGCCCTTTTCTTAAATGGGCTCCAAAAATCGTAGCCCAACCCTATCAAATTATGGGTTAGGCCAAGCCGGCCCAACGGGCCTAGTCCATATTAACGGCTCTATAAGAAACTTTTCATAAAATGTGTCCTCTTAAAGAATATATATCCCTTACATATGAAACGGCTTTTGGAACATATAATGAGCCAATTGAATGAGGTTTGGGCCTATTTTACAAATAATAGATTTCAGCCAATTAAAAAGAAGAGCAAATTGGAAGATAGATCCATTTAAATCAATTGCAACACAAACCCTCCTTAACCAGTTTGAAAGGTACAACCAATACTTGTATGTGTTTATTCATTTTTGTTTGAACTTTAGTCATACCTATAATTTAAGGAATCAAACAACACAAATATCGGACAAGAAGTCCATAGCTTTTGTTTTCACTATTTCGACATGTCCAAACAGATAATTTAATTCTCTATTATGCTACTTTGAATATTATATATTTGTATAGGTATGGATTTTTTTGAAACCTGAACTGGGTGAAAAATCAGTTTTTCAACCTATGGACGAATTGCAATTGGAATCTTTTTCCATGTAATTTGAATAGTAATCTCAAAATTATTTCTTTCTATATAATGAAAATCACAATATATTATAATGATGGCAGCAAACCAAAGAGAAGATGACAAAACCTAGGAGGGGATGTGCTTGATTTCTTTTTGACGAGTCTATTATTCATATGAATTGGAGCATTATGATGATAAAATATCTTTTTTGAAAAAACTAAATAAGTTAATATATTTTCTCCAAAATAAAAAAATAATTTGATTTCAATTATTTGAGATGTTTTTTGTGGAGGTTCTTGCTCTACATTTATTCTCTCAAATTTCGGAAACAAATTATTTGATACTACTACTCAAAATAATAAGTTTATATTTACAGAGTTGGGTAGTGCGTACCAATTTAGCTTATAAGCTCACATTTATATTATAAAAAAGATAAATATATAGAATTTCCAAAATACAGATTATGACATCTTTGTTCAACTTTTTGCATTAGATATGTTTTTACAAAAAATAATTGTACACTTCTTTTGTGAAATATATGATCAATTAAAAGAATATTTAGAAATGATAGACCTAGATAAAGTCGATATTGGTACTAATCGGTGAATATATCAGAAATTATAATATATTAAATTGATAATTAAAATGACAAAAATAAACAAATTAATATTCATGCCTATTACAATATAATATACAATGATCCAGTAGAATAATTTTTGATCTATACCCATTAGAATACAACGACCTAACAAGTCAACAACATTTTGTTACTCAAGCAACTTTGAATTAGTTAAAAGTCCAAAATTTTATAAAAAATAATAATAATAATCAAAGTCCAAAATTTTATAAAAAATAATAATAATAAAAAAAACATCTTCATTCAATATAAAATTATGCTCTTTTTCATAGTGCCTAAGTTGGAAGCTTACAATATTTTTTTTATATGTAATTTTGTGGTATGGTATAGTATATAAGAGAAAGCTTACTTTTAGAAGTGATCTTTCGCCTTTATTTATGTATCGTATATAACTAAATATTTTTTTATATTGCAATTTTTATTAAATGATGTCTTCGAAAATGATTTGGAAAGTAAGTATTTAATGCTAAGGGTAAAATATGATTTTTTTTTTATTGTTTTTCTTGATATGTCAAAACTAACAAGTAAAAATGAAAATCTATTTTAGAAACAAGTGACAAGTAAAAGTAATACTACCTCTGTCCACTTTTAATTGTCATTGTTTTCTTTTTTAGAGTCAAACTATAAAAATTTTGACTAACATTTTACAATATATTTTTTCATCATATTGATATGAGAAAAAATAGCAATTTATACTACTTTTCGTATAGTTTTTGAATATCTATTTTTTTTGTTTAAAATTTCAAATTAATGTAATCTTATATAACTTTAAAAATTAATCAAATAAACTTTCGAAAATCGAATATGACAAATAAAAGTGGACGGTGGTAGTCTGAGTGAGTAAACACAATATAGTTGTACGGTAATTAGCAGACATTCTCTTTACGACCCATTAAAATTTAGTCATTAATTTATCACTCTGATTTCATTTTTTCTAAAATGAAAGCGCTATAATTAGTTACCCGCATTCTCACAAATGAAATTATTAATTATGAGACTATGGAGTAACCTTGGATGACTATAGAATATGGGTAGACAAATAATTACATTTTCTATTGAATTCTGTATTATATTGCACTCATAAGAGCTAATCAGACAATAAAAAGGCAAAATAATTGTGATCTCGAGCAATGTATCAATTCCACTGATATTTTGAAGCACAAACGTGACATGAAGAGGACGTAATTGTGTCCTAATTAATTTAACTTTTTGGAAGCGCACGAATTATTAGATTACTGATTAGTTGCCTAAACTTTTAATTTCAAGTATACATTTAGAATTTCTAGGCCAAAAGACAACATAACTTGTCTATAGCTATAATATACTTTTCTTAGTCTGAATTTTGGCACATTTTTTTTAGTCAGCCACAAAAAGTGTGTATCCCTTAAATAAATTAAAGTCGTTCAAGTTTAAACTTCGACTTTTATCATCAATGAAATGAGTTATACTCCACAAACATATATCTATAATTTGTAAATGTGCCTTTTAATTTGGTCTCATTTGATGTAGGTGCCCTCCAAGTAAGCATTTAAAGTTGTATAGAGTTGAACAAGTAGAAACACACTTCTTACGTACATGAACTATGTCAGGTGGAATGCATATATCTACTTGTGCAATATTATACAAGATTAAGTATTCACTTATGCACACAAAAAATGAAGAGAATAGGTATCATGACTAAGACCAAATTAAAAGGCAATACATATGTATAATACCTTAAAATATCTTCTATAAAATTTTATATCACGTTCAACGATGCCACTTACATTGAAACGGAAGAAGTAATACTACTAGCAAACATTTAGAAAGTTGTAATTTGAATGGAGAAACAGCCACAGTAAATAAGCACGGGAGCATAAAGCATGATTATGAAGTCTATGCATATATATTAAAAAATTGGAGAAGCATTTTGGACATGGGCGTCTTCAAAAGTGTTGTATTTTTTAACTTATCAATATTAGTGTAAGGGTTCATCTCCCAAGCTATGGAAGTTTGAATTTTTAATTCCAAGCATGCAGTATTTTTAGAATGTTTGGGATAAAAATATGATAAAGAATGCGAAATGTTTGTTGGGTTATCGAAACTTTTATGGTATTTTAATGAGAATTAAAAGGAATTGTCAATTTTAGCTACTTACCACATTATGAAAGGATAGAGCTTGCACCTACTATAAAAAAATTTACTATTATTTTATTGAAAATTTCACTAAAAATTATTTAATGATTATTTTTATATTTATATTGATTGAATTACTAACAAAAAAACATATTTATTTTTTTACAAGAAAAATTAGAAATCTTTTCTAGCATTTTAGTAACAATCTATTTTTTTTTGCGTTTCAATAACAAATTTCATGTTATATAATATACATATTTCTCATGAATTTTCGTTGGCTGTACCTAAGTATTCTAATTTCAACAATCTATCTGACAAACATAATACCACAAAATTTAGAGAATTACTCGCCATCTTTTTTATAAGATTTTGACCTTAAATTACATATTTAATCAAACCAAAATACTTGAATTGAAACCGAACATAAGTTTCTATCACATTTCAATTAATTTATATGATTCCAATTTTCATTAATTAATAAATTTGCTTAATATATATAACTTTCCAGCAGGGAGCAGGAGCCAGGTTGCCACATCTTCACTTGAGCTGTTAATAGTGAAGAACATTGCGACTGTAGCATGTTTAGCAGTGACCAAAAAGTTAATGCTTTGGCCAAACTCCAAGACTTGGTGGGCATGGAGGTAATGGCATAAACAAACAATTCTCTCTTTTTGCACTCTCAAAAATGAGAAAAAGTTATGAAAAAAGGTTACTGCGTTAAAGACAAAATTGGGAGTTAGATGAAAAGTGAAAAACCACAGTCGTATACTGTGTGGTTAACATTTTGGCAGTATGTAGAGTGAGTGAGTAAAAAGACAGGTTCATGTTCTTGATAATTACTCCACTATATGTTATACCCACTCTAATGATTTTTACTACTTATTATCTTAAAAAAACAATAGTGTACTTCTTTTGTATGAATATATAATTCAACTTTACAATTTTTATTTATTTTAATAAAAATAATTTATGATCATACTGAGTAATATTTGTTAATGTGTAGTATTTATTATCGGTAATATTCTATTTTCCTATTGTTTTTAACATGTCTTTTTTACTGTTACTTTTCTTTTGATATATAAGTTGGAAATGTTATACATAAATCAATTGTTATCGATTTTTTTTTTTAATTTTTACAAAATATTATTAAATTGAACATATATTATCTCTCAAGATTTATTTGTAAAACTAATTATGTTATTTTTATTACAAATTATTTCGAAATATAGTATTAAAAATATATGTTTTTCTAAAAAGTTGTACTTTCTTTGTCCTAGTTTATATGACTAGCTTTCATTTTTAGTTAGTCCACACATTTCTATATAAACTAACAATTTAACTTTAAAATATATCTATTTTATCTTTAATAAAATAATTTTTTGCTACATATATTATTATCACTTATTTTAAACCATATACAAAATATATTTTTCCTTAAATTTAGTAATAAACCAAATTAACTTGTATAAAATGTGACGACAGAGGTAATTAAAAGGAGGTAAGTGCTAGGTGGTAAAATAAAAGGAGATGGGATGGATATTAAAGTCAGAAGGAGCAGGGAGTTGTCGGGTGAAAGGGAGAGAGAGGATTGAGGAAGCTTAAGAAGGCCGCACATTACACCAAAAGCGGACAGCACGCGGAGGAGGAGACTGACTCAGTACGGGCTCAGAGGCGAAGTTCACTAGGGTTCGCGAATGAATTTAGTAACATTTTTTAGACTATATATTTATATTAGAAAATTATATATTAAGAAATTTGTTTACTCTTCACAAAATTAATTAACACTAAGAAGAAAGAGGTTATGAAAATACTTCGCACTCTGAAATTGTTGATTTTGAACCTTACTATCAACAATATATATATATATATATATATACTTTTTTTTTTCTAGATTTAGAACTCTAAATTTTTAATCATGACTTCGCCTCCAAACGGGGTACCAAGCAAGTTGAAGGTAACCACATAACCCACCATATAAAAAAAAAAAAACGACTGCGCCACTCTCTAATCCAGCAGTCACTCTGTATGTTGTATATACATAAACCATCCTGAGTAGGCCCGCCGGTCTACATTATTCCCCACACTCACCTCGATTACCCATCCCATTACTCGCAATTTTTAAATATTGCTCAGTTCATTTAAATTAATTTAATTGCAAAGATCTGTTTAATTAATTACTCAAAAACGTAAAACTGCGTATAAATTAAAACGAGAGAGTATCCACTTGATTAAAATTGAAATGCACGGAAGGAAATTAATTTGAAGTATAAAAAAAGGAACATTTGGTTAGCATGTGAAGAAATAATAACAAGGGAAAAGATGTAGTACTAAGTACTTGCATTATGGAAAAACGAACATGTTGGATGGACAAAATAAGAATGCGTGTAATGAAAAATTCAATTGGAAGATAGGTTTAATTTGTCATTTCATCCCTAATAACATATTTTGGTTGGTAGGATATGATATATTTGGAACCATAAGATACTAAAGTTACTTGAATATATTAAAGAATCGTGGTGAAATTTCACCCAAATAATATTTACTAAAAATATATATAAAAAATCTATGACTAAATGCTAGTTAAGTATTTCTAGTTTATGCATATCAAACAATATTTTTAATTAATACAAATTCAATTTACCATCTTGTAATCTCCTTTCTCTCATTTTTTTTAAAGAAGAAAAAGAAACAACTTGTATACATAGTACATAACATAAAACAATACTCGCAATATCGTTTTGAAAACTTAACCAAAATAGTATATTAAGTATTTCAATTTGCTTATCTTATTTCTTCAATCTGTTTTTAAAAAATCTCTTTTTCCACTTCCAATTTCATTTTTTCAGACATATTTATGAAAAAACAAATTAAAACGAAAAGTGTGTGATTTTTTAAAATTATTTAGGGCCAAGTTAGAAAGGTAAATGAGTAAAACAAAAAAGAAAAGAAAAAAGAGAGAGTAAAAGTGAGACTCCATAGGATAGGTGGGGTCAAATTCACCGCCAGATGGTGATCCTTTATAAGTAAGTGTTCACTCCATAGTCTCGGCTCTCACCTCTCACCTGACTTGACTGCAAACAAATTAAAGCAATTACTTACTGTGACTGCCATTTTTACACCCTGAAATAAGAAACGACATACTCACTCCTCTCGAAAGCAACTCTCCTTTCGCCCCCATATATAGGAAAAAAGCCTGAGACTAATTTAATTCTATCTCCTTTTTCTTCTCTAATACTACTATTCCCTCATTTACAAAAAGCAGTCAAAACGGGTCTACCTCTGTGGATGCTTGGTCTCGGCGTCGAACGCTTGCAAGCTGATATGAATCGCTTGCTCGCGTTACTCTTCCATCAGGTAACAAATACTTTGCTGTTATTATAAATTTTTTGTTTTGATTTTTTAGCACGTACTAAATGAAATTTTTATTTGTACGTAAAAAAATTAAAATAGGGAGTATTGGACGAGCAATTTTTGCAGCTGCAACAGCTTCAAGATGAATCCTCTCCTAATTTCGTCTCTGAAGTTGTCAACATCTACTTTCAAGAGTCCGAAAAACTCTTACGGAATCTCAGATACTTGTTGTGAGTTTTTTTCTTCTTTGCGTTGTCTGCATTTTTTTAGTTGAAAGTCTATCGAAAATAGCCACTACACATTTTAGACTCTTGAGATTACATAGAAGAAGAGGTGAACTCACAAAAGTGATTTTACTACTACTTTATTGTGGGCATGTTTTATATCATGCGTGGGAAAAAAAGGAGAAAAAAGTTGTAGTCTTTTTTTTATGGGTTTTAATACCTCTGAGTTTGTATTCTTTACTTTTCCTTTTCATCTTTTTCTGATTTAGTTTTTTTTAAAATTATGGCAAAAAAAAAAAAGAATGGATAGAGAGTTTTCGGACTACAAGAAAATGGGAGTGCATTTGAATCAGTTTATAGGAAGCAGTTCAAGCATTGGTGCAAAACGCGTCAGAAACGTCTGCGTCGCCTTTCGCGTTGCTTCCGAGCAGAATAACCGACTTGGGTAAGTAACCAACTTTTTCTTATTTTTAATTAAATTAATTGGCCTATATACTAGGACCACTAAAACTAAAAAAAGTTTGTTTTTCTCTTTCTCAGTTGTTTGAGAGCTCTAGAGTTGCTTGAGCATGAATATTGTTATCTCAAGAACAAACTTCATGAACTTTTCCAGGTAATTATTGTGAGTTTGGCCACTAATATTTTTTACATTCCGAAAATCATGTTTTATCATAAATTTTGAAATTTAACAATTTGCCTTTTGCACTACAAAGAGCAATTTCGAAAAGTTTTTTTTTCTTTTCAAATTTCACTACCAAACAAATCCTAATAATTTAAACATAGTACACATTTTCATCCTAGCTACTTTACACTATTTGTATTGATGAAAATACGACATGCATTAATAAATTAGATAGTATTCCTCCTGTGTTTCTATAAAAAATTATTGTAATGAACTTTAGCATTAAATAGTTCTGATCAATGATCATAGTTTCATGCTACAGATAGAACAGCAAAGGCTGCTAGCCGCCGCAGTCAGGTACCCAGTTCAGCACTAAAACAAAACCGGAGCCAAATAAGATTTTTTTTTTTTTTTTTTGTCGTTTTCAACTTGTTATGATCATAGGTTAGGGATCAATGGGAAGTAGCTAATGAATGTTTTGGGAAGTTTGAATGATGTGTGTAAATTTTGATTCAGGAATTTAAGTTTGGAGATTCGGCTTTTAATGACTTAACTTTATGGAAATGTCACTTTATTTTTCTACGTACTATTAACAGCAAAAGCCAAATGGTAGCCAATCAAAATCTTGGTTATCAATAACTTCAGTCAAATTGAATGATTGTTTCTGCAGGTAAAGAACTGTTTGTATCAATCAACGTCGATGTCGACAAGTTCAAACAGTAAAGGATCATTTGAAGATTCTGCATTAAATGTGGGCGTTGCTGCACGCTAAACAGTTAATGCAATTTGCACCATAATTTGAAAAATAACTTTGACAGAAAAATGTAAAAGTAGAAGCCAAATTTGCTAAATTTATGTTTCTTTGAACCTTTTGGGATATCAGTGGACTTGGATAATTGATTCATTTGATACTCCTATATGATTAAGGTTGTGCACCTCAAGAACTAATATTCCTTGATCGATTTATTAAACTAAATGATCATACAATGAATCAAGGAAATCCTGATGCTCTGCTAGTCATATCTCATGTTGAACAGGCTATGTGGATCTGGATTTCGCAATTTGATAAAACTTACGTAAATTTAAAACATTAAGAGATACGCGTTGTCATCTCCCTATAAATAATGTCGCAACAACTGGGAATTGGTTTGATTTCACACGTGAAACTCCAAGATATAGCTCGAGCTATTACTTTTCATGTAGAGATTCAAAGAGAGCCTTGGATTTTTAAGGCTGGGCTTGGTGAATGAAAAGCTGGATCGGTCCAAGCTAACCCAGTTTATGATTGGGCATGTGCTCAATCAAGCACCTGTTAGGCCCAGCCCAATATCCTCTATACCTAAAACACTTGGCAGTGTCCAACTTCTTAGTTACTGGGCTTTCGTTTGGGACAAATAGTCAAGCTCATCAGTATTATTATTGACAAATGATCAACTATTTTTCCAACTCAATTCTTAATGTCCTGGTTCCATTTGATTTTAGATCTAAAATTGTAAGTATTAGAAGTTTACTATTTCCTCCATCCATGTTTACTTCTTCATGTTTGATTTTATGCATCCTCTTTTAAAAACAATACGTAATTTTTGTGTATGATTCCTAACTATATAAGTTATCTGAATGTTGGAAGATGAATAATGTACTTAATAATAAATACAAAATAACAAATTATCCCTTAATTTATCAAATTAGACAAATAAAAGCGAAAATTAAATTGGATAAGTAAAAGGAATGGCTAAAAGTTTCTTTTGGACAAATTGATGTTTTATTAGTTCCTCCTTATTTTTTTCTTCACTTCTCTATGTGCCAATTATTATCCACGAAAACATTACAAATATCTAATTCCATATCTGTCAAATTATAAAGTGGCTAATTAAAAAGCATGTGCCTACTTTTCTTTTAATACTTTGCGCGCACATTCTGCATATGCGCTTTCATTATGTCTTATAAAAAATGAATCTTCCAATATGTTTATTGATATTTCCAATTTGAGAAATCAAGACCATGATAAAACTAATCAAGTATAATGATAGAATGTAACGTTTGAAATTATGGAGGTTTATTTTTTATATGACCATCTAAATGTTTTTTTTTTTTTTGTTAATAAGATGTAAATATTACCATACAACCAAAACAACTCAGCACTCTTTACAAATCACATATTTCCTAGATCTGGGGGGGGGGGGGGGGGGGGGGGGGGGGGGG
>JAJOOR010037311.1:0-15759 GCA_036250505.1 Solanum acaule | reverse complement strand
CACAAAAACTCGCACCAAGACCAAACGAACGACCAGGTGACCGAACTATCAGTCCCAGCAAGTCATAAATGACTTGGGGTCGCTATAGGAACGCTCTAAACGACACACAGAAGGCAAGACACAGAAATGACCATGAGGGTCATTACAATGAGGCACCAGAATCTATCCACCATTCTTTTGGATTTCCAACCAAGTTGAATTCTGAAAACATTGTATAGAGATAGTCCATCTCTTATTTTGATTCAACCAAATTTGCTTGATCATTCTTCTTGTCCTTCTTAGGACCCCGACATTCAGTAGCCATATGACCACGTTTTTCACAATTGAAGCAGTTTCCATTGAACTTCTTCATAGGAGGATTGCTCTTCGATCCATATGTTTTCTTTCTTTTCCTTGATTTTATGGGATCTTCTTCAACAATATTTACTCCATATATTACTGAATTACCACGTGACCTCTTTTCTGTGGCATTGTTATGCTCTTTGATTCTCAGTCTTGCCATGAGATCTTCAATATTCATCTCTTTGCCTTTATGTTTTAAGTAGTTTTTGAAGTCCTTCTACAGCGGAGATAACTTCTCAATAATGGCCACCCCCTTGAAAATCATCATTCACAATCAATCCTATGTTAAAGATTATGTGAGTATTAAGAACAAACTTAATATGTTCAACATATGTATTATATAAAATTATACCTTCGGCAAGGAGATCATAGATTATGACCTGGAACTCTTGAACTTGGGTGACAACAGTTTGATTGTCTATCATCTTATAGTCCAGAAACTTTGCCACAATGAACTTCTTCATTCCGGCATCCTCTGTTTTATACTTCTTTTCCAAAGCATCCTAGAGTTCTTTTGAGGTCTTCACACTGTTGTACACATTGTACAAATCATCTTGCATGCCACTCAAAATATAGTTTTTGCACAAAAATTTAAATGTTCCCATGCTTCTGTTACCAAAAATCGTTCTTCGTTTGGAGTTTCATTCGACAAAATAGAAATGTTCTCACTAATGAACCTCTGCAGACTCAATGTAGTCAGATAGAAGAACATCTTCTGCTACCATCTCTTGAAGTCGACTCTAGAATACTTTGCAAGTTTCTCAGCCGGTGCAAGGGTAGCAGTTGAACGATTGTATGCAACCGATGTTGTTGCAACACTCACTGTTCCAATATTAACTTGATCTGAATTAGTCATTTTTCTGTCACAAATGACAGATAATTTAATAAATGAAATATTAACAGTAAAGAATAAATCTTTATACAACTTGTTTTTGATTTAACGATGAAGTTTTTTTATGTTCTTCTAATCGTTAATCGAATGAATGCTAAATTCAAATAGAGTAGAAAACCAAAAAGCTTTTAATCTCCAGAAACCTCAAATACAGAAACAAATATATAAATTTCCTTAGCTATTATCTCATGTATTCAGGTTAGTAAAAACAAAAACAAAAAAGATGAAATAGACAGACATAAAATAAATAATCTGAGTCCACAGAACCCATGCACTGTGTATCGATCCTTAAGAAATTTAATCCGCTCAAGTACCCGAGGTTGTAGATTAATTCTTCACATGATAAAACAGATTAACTATTAAGAAGTAGCGGCACATCAAACTTCAATAATTTTAGCGAACTCAAAATCAGCAACGAGAGCACACATACAGACTCAGTCGATCGACAATTTGATTTGTAAGAAGATGTATGCAGAAGAGAGAAAATTTTCAAAGTTTGAAAAATGAGAAAAGTCTCTCTATTTATAGCCAATCTGCAACAAGCAACGCGCCTGTTTGGACAAGAGTGTGACCGCACCAGTTCAAACATGTCTTTCCAGAACATTTGTGTCCTTTGGGAAAAGAAGTGTTTGTTCGAAGGAACATGTCCCTTCTAAGCGACTTTACCGTTACGCGAATTTTCAAACAATTTTGTTACGGGAAATTAATTCATGTTAATTAGTTAACTAACATTCTGAATTAATTTTTTTAAAAAGGAAATTAATTAATGAGATTGATTAAATAATTTTTGCCCAAAAGATTATCAATTAATCACATCGAAGCATTGAAGCCGAGCCTGAGCAACAACAACGGTGCGAGGGGCACCTTCTACTTAACCATTTAGGAGCTAAATGAAGTGTTTCCTAATATAAGTACAATCTTTTTTCTTTCTTCTACCAATATGAGAGAAATAATTTTTCATTATCAATGACTTTTCATTTTTCCTCCAAATTGGTTGACCCACATTTCTCAATTTCTCATTCACACCTTGCTTAAACCCAACATTTACTTCATTTCAAAACAATTACAAAAGGAATGGAAAAATTAATTCAAGCAAATCATGCCAGAACAAAGAGTAGCATTCACAATCACGTGTCTCAATACAATAGACAACAGAATGGCTCGAATGGTAATTAAGCACACGATCTCCTGTCTATACCCAAAGGAGAACCAAAAAGTTCACAGCAAAAGAGTAGCAACCAATGACACAAACAGTAACAGCAAGAGCAATTGAATTTTCCAAAGTAGCATACATACCAGTTACAAATGCAACTATAACTGCACCCATTGCCAAAACTTGCAAAACACCTGCTTTATAATAATTCTTTTGAAAAACTTTGAACCAGTCGTCCCTTTTAATTTCTTCATCGTGGTCTACATCGCTATCTGCCATGGTAAAGTAGATGAGTATAGCAGCAGCAGCGCATGCAAATGCCAGGACATCCGAAATAACAAATGCACAAAATGCTGTTTTCTTAATTAGAATCGCCATCCCTTTATTAGGACCGTCATCGCTGTCTAAACCTCCTGGTAATGTGAATCCAGCTGCGAACGTGACTGTCATTATTAGAGTAGCTACAACCACTTGTATTTCAGTTGACTTCAGAATCTTTTCGATTTTAAATTTTTCTCTCTTAGCTTTGACTTCATCATCATCCTTCCTCACCTCAAACTCACAACGTTGTCCCAATCGTCTCTAATTTTTTTGTTTTCTTTATTTGATTTGCATTTTCTTTGGGGACTTAGATTCAAATTTAATGTGTCTCACAACCGAGAAAAATTAGGGGGCCCGGAAGAGGAAGTGATCCCCCGACACTAAAAACAAAAATCCCAGAGAGAAGCTGAGAACACAAAATCCAGCATTAACGAAGCGCAAACTGGCTACCACTATCACCTAGTACATTATTATATATTTATATTTAACATGTAGTAGCTAGTAATTAATAAACAGAAAAAAAAATATATGCAACACATTTAAGAGTAAATATTACTAATTCTAACACGAATATTTAGTTTTCATCAATGCATTACATTAGATTTCTCACAATACCTAATAAATAAATAAATAAATAAGTAAAAACGAACTAAAATAATATATATCTAATGCAATTAATTAACAATATCATTTCCTTAAATATATTATTTTTGTAACGATATCGATTCGTTGATCTTCTCCTAGTTAGTTGGTCACTATTTTCCAAATATGAAACGGAAACTTATAAAAATCTCCCTAGTTTTGGAGCTAATTACCACTCTAGTTAGCAATATTAGAAATCTTATATGATTTTGGTGCGTTTAGATATCTCTAGTTACAGGTATCTCGAGATATATGGGGTTAGAATTATGTGTAATTTGTTCTAGATACTCACATTGTATCCAAGTGGATAATTGCATGTATCTGGGATACATAACATATCTCGTTTTCCTCTCATCTCGCTCTCCATTCTCCTATGTATCTGGGATTTATGACTATTTTGTTCGCCTCTCTCCCTATTTTAGTGTATTTGATAACAAAAATACATGTATCTAGATTGTATCTTCTTCAATATATGATACGAAACTCTTAATTAATGGTAAGATGTGTAATTATTTGAAAGTAGATATAGCAATACTGTATATGATATGGATGTATGTCTAATAAGATAGATTTTCCAATATTAAATTATGATAAGCACATCTTATAAAAATGATGATAATTTATTATTATATAATTATTTTCCAACCAAAGGGGAAAGGAAAAATTAGTTTTTATTTTTATACACCTCCCACAGCTCTTACTTTGCTCTCTTAGTAATTTGAACTCCTAACTTTAAAGTTGGAAATAATAGATGTTTACCATCCGATCAACTCATAGCTTAAAAATTAAAAATATGTTTAACTTTAATGTATGTAATATGTATATAAACTGATCTCAACGAATATGCGAACTAAATTTAATGAAATCATATTTTAAAAGGGTTGTATACATGATTATAACTTTAAATATTAGTATAACTTCAAAATCTCATGTAAATTAAAGAACAAATGAAACCTAATTTAATACATATTTCATTCAGTCTAATGCTTATAGTATATACTAAACTAAACTTACTGGTGTATAGAAAATTTTATACACTTTGTAAGCACTAGGAAAAGTATAATGGATTCTAGCTTTTATACACATTCTAATCACCAATAAAAAATATAATAATCCACAAATTTGGGGCATCAAATTTCATACCTATATTATATAGGAAATACCTATATATACTAAACTAAACTTACTGATTGATACCAACATCTATACACTACTACAATCAATATTATTGCAAATTGATACTTATAATTGTGTACTAAAAATTTTGTACACAAAAAGTATAATCAACAGAATCAAAATCAAGGCATACACACTGAATCAAATTGCTGCAAACATACTTTAACATTCATGAATATGAAAAAAATGACTTATTTTTTAGTGACTTTTGACTTTTAAGTGTTTTATTTTTATTTTTGGAAGTGTTTGGATAGCATATGAGACTCTTACGAGGAGTATATGAATTTTTTAATATTTTGGATATGATTTTTAAATTGAAAACATAGAACAAAGAAATTCAAAGAAACGTAATTGAAAAAAACCAAAAGAAAAACACAAAATCAAGACGAATATGATTGAAAAAGTAAGATAAAGATTCCTCAACTGAAAATAAGAGTGGGGAGCAAGAAATCATAAAAAATTAAAATGATGGAGATACATATGAGATCTTTTGGAGAAGAAAGTGGAGAGAGATTTGAGGGGTTCTTTTCCTTCTTAGAAGATATTTATCCTCAATTCCCTAAAATGTAGTTTGTATTCATTGTCAGTTATTTAATTTTTTTTCTTAAAAGCAGTCCCTATTTTTGCTCTTAAATAAGGTAATTACTATAAAAATAAATAAAATTTAATTCAATACAAAATAATCTAGGACTTGTAATTAAACTGTTATTTTAATACTTATTAAAGAGTATATTTATGACTTGTAATATAGAATCTGTGGTAATTATCTCTGTAGATGGTATTTTGATACATTACATTTTTAGTTAAGCTCACAAGATTCAAAAATATTCTTTGTAAACTCTGTGTCAAGTAAAAGCAGACAAACAATTAAAATTTGCAGATTATTAAAAGGGCATGTACCTTCTTTATTGTCAGAGTGCGAGAAGATGCTATGTCAAGTGGAGTCTGATTTTGTTTGTTAAATACCATTTTTTTGGCTGTAGGATGGCGTAATATTGATAGAGGCACATAGTTCCCATAGGCAGCAAGCAAATGGAGTGGAGTATTGCCCTCATTATCTGCCTCATCAACAAGGCTATCACAAAATCTAAACTTAAATAGCTCATTGACTACCTCATTATCGTCATCGTCCAATAATATGGCAACATGAAGAGCATTTTGGCCATTGCTATTAACCATGTCCCAACATATCAGAAACTATTTCAGTCAATCCTTGTTTAACAGCATAGTGCAGTGAATTCCAACCCCTTTCATCAGCTTCTTCGCATAAAGGTTTATTCCGTTCCCATAGTAATCTCGCACATCCTGGTTATATATACATGTCAAATATTAATTTTTCATCCAACAAATTAAAGAGCATGACATGTGACTTTCTAAAGCTGAAAATGAAGTTTTAACAGGTGATAGGAGTAAATATAGCTAATGCTAATGGGTGATGGCTAAATATATATAGCTTTAAAGTAGGCTTAAGTCATATGCAGACCCTTAAAGTTGTCCAAGGCTTAAGTCATATGCGGACCTTTAAAGTTATCCACATATTTTATTTAGACACCTCAATTTACGTTTGTACCTATTGAACACTTAAACCTTAACAAATTTATACCTATTTAACACAAAATGATAATCAAACAAAAGAGAAATCTGCGTGCATTTCAAACGCTCATACATAGCAAATGGACCAAAGAAGCAATGACACATGGCAATTGGATTAATTTTTTAAAAAATTCTATTTAAATAGTCAAAAAGCAATTTAAGAAAACAAAAATTTGAATTAACCCACCCCCACCCCACCGGCCACCTACCCATCTTCTTCTTCTCCGTCGATCTTAACCGTCACCTCCATGCTTCTTCTTCTTCTCCGTTCCCTTTCCACTGGCCGCTGCGCCTCAACGCCAGTCAACCATAGCCTCCACCCCTTTCTTCTTCTCCATTGAATTTTATCCCTTTCACCGGAATCAGTACACCATTATTGTCCATCTAAGTTAATTCCTCATTCACCTTTCATTCTAATTGCATCAAAACCTTCTATTCATTATCTTTATCTTCTTTCCACTAATAATTATTTATAACAATTACAAGAAAAAGTAGATTTTTACAGATAAAAAAATAATCAATTGTTCCACTGGAATATTATTTTTATCGAAAACAATGAAAGTTTGCCGAAATATTTGAGACTTTAATTAGATTTACATAGAAAAAGAAGAAGGAAAAAACACGAGAAGAATTGGAGGGATTGGAGAAAAGATGGAGGGGGTGGGGTGGGTGTGTAAAGAGATGGGAGTAGTTGCAGAGAGGGATGATGGGGAGAAGACGATTTTTAAAAAAAAAAATTAAATTAATTATTATTTATACTATTTATTAATTAGGTTTATTAGTTGAAAAGAAAAAGGAAAAAATCATTTCCAATGGTTTCACGCGCTTAAGGATCGTGAAATACACATTTTTTGCCACATAAGCATTTTGTGTCCAATAGGAACCATTTTTGAACATATAAGGTGTTCAATAGGTATGAGGCTAAATTGAGGTGTCTAAGTGAATGCGGACAACTTTAAGGGGCCACATATAACTTAAGCCTTTAAAGTATATTTGTTGAAAAGTATAACAACTGAGTAACTTATGTATTTATATTTATTATTGACTTAACAGATATCTAAAGGTATTATTAATATATTTTTCCTCCTAACATATATATATATATATACACACAAATTTTATCAACTAACACCGATTACTTTTCTTGATCTCTTCATATAAAATATGCACGATATTGTTCTTGTGGGAAATTCAAGTTATTGCTAAATTTGGAAATCGGCTTGGAGAATTCTAACACAAAACTCATAAAGCAAATGGACTTAAATTCCTTAAGGACAAATAACGTACTTACCTGTGTGTTTTTTAATTAGGGCTGCATGTAGAGGTGTTCGATTGTATGGACCTGCAACAAAAGTTTTTTCATTGCAAATTTCCAAGATTTCAATCAAAGCATTATAAAAACCTGACTGCGCCGCCAAATAAAGTGGTGTCTCCCTAGCCTTATTGGCTGGGAAGTCGTGTTCAGGATTTAGTAATAAATCCATCAAACTCCTGACAATGTCAATGTGTCCACTTCTAACGGCCTTGTGCAAGGCCATATCTCCAATGTCATCAGTCATCCTCACAAGTGTCTCCTTTCCTTCTACACTAAGTAGTTTTCTCACCACTTCAATTTTCCCTACATTAGCTGCAATGTGAAGCGCAGTTTCATTTTTATTATTCTTATAACATAATAATGCCGGAATAATCTGAAGTACTTCTCCCACAAAATTATGTTGGCCAAAGAGAGCTGCCACATGGAGGATTGTGTTTCCGTTTGGAGTGACTTTGTAACCATTTCCCACACTTCTCAGATGACCAACAAGTGAAAAATCGCCTTCCATTGCAGCATTGTACAAGTTTGGATCCATAATGTATGATCCAACAGCATCACAAAAGTCTTTTCTTATATTTCTTAAATTTTGTGCACAGTCAAATAAAAAAAATCTAATTAAATCAAAAGCATTGTTATAAGTACTCCCTCTGTCTCTAATTACAGCGGCCCCACCCTGACGAGAATAATCCCGCCACAGCTTATCTAGGACTTTGACACAAACATCAGGACGAATCCTTTCTCACATAACCCTGATAAAATCCTAAATCAAAACTCGCCACAACTAGAGGTGAACCTGAACCAACCAACACACAATCATAATACCCAACCAATTATAGTTCTTATTAACATCTCCATCTCACAACCCAATTTCTCATGAGCTTAAGCTATAAACATTTGATCTTTAAACATCAGATACTCATTGAGGGATATGTCCAAGCATACAAGCCCTATACCCACACTATCAAATACTAGATTTAGCAATTGTAGATTACCTCTTAAGAACAGTGGAATTGGACCCAATGATCCCCACGTTCAACCACACACAATCAATACATGACCTCGACGACTAGATGAATGTTAAGATTATCGGACAATCATAGATTACACAGGGTAACTCTTCTATGGATTCTCATAAGCAAGGTGATATATGTAAAACCACTGAAATACTTTAACAACTCCAAGACAACATCACATAAGTCATCTGAAATAACTACGTCTTCCCAAATCATCCCACTCAACCAAGAGAACATCGCAGGATTGGTACACCTGATCCACCTCTAGGGATCCACCCACAAAGTGAAAACGCACGTGGGCTTAGCTAGTGAATCATACTCACAACCATCCTGAACACTTCGACCATTTACTTTACTCTAAACCAACACTTTAAAATGAAACCCTTTCTTAGATATTTTGACAATCACAAGTAATAAACTTTACGACTCACACCAAGTGTAAATCCTTTCAAAGATTCACTACCTGATACAATTGATCATTTCTCACCTTACAAATTCGTA
The DNA here is from genome assembly GCA_036250505.1 of Solanum acaule. NCBI lineage: Eukaryota > Viridiplantae > Streptophyta > Magnoliopsida > Solanales > Solanaceae > Solanum > Solanum acaule. The sequence continues at coordinate 6,811 of JAJOOR010037311.1, read as the reverse complement.
CCTTAACAAAATACATCACCACGAATGTAGACTTACAATGAAAACTCTGAATTGTAACTCAACCGTATAACACAATCCCTTTATCTATCAACATTAACTTATACCTTGAAGATTTTTATGAAATCATGGATCCTCGCTTATCATCGATCGTATCTCCATCGATCTTACAATATCTTTCACTAACAATCCAAGTGTACTCATTACTAAACTCAAAAATAAAAACAAGCATTTATCATCACGCTCAAGCTAATGTCTGCACAATCCTTTCTCAAGTCTTTTTCAATAGTTTTTAGCCCATCTGATAGACCTATGACACTATTACTATAGCCACAACAAAACAATGAAATCACGCATCTCTGAACCTAATCATGTACCCCTCTGAAGATACCTCTTTAGCCTTAAGAATCCAATAAAATATTCTTGTTCTCGCCTCTCTCTAAAGGTTATACTACATTCTACTATATTTTCCTTCATTATAACTTTAGCTCTTTAACATTCTATTTGAGTGGTGTCCTACCATCTCTTATAATTTTCCATACAACCACGTTACTCACCAAGTACTAGAAAACCACGACCTTGGATACTCGCAAGTCGTAATTACTATACAAAAATTCACTTAACCAATAATTTTATTATATAGTTGTATCCCGTCACAATCCATCACGAACTCTTATTACCATTATGCTCTGTTAGACCTGACTATAACTATGAAGTCAACCTTTTCATCAACATGACACCTCAAACTTAGGTATACTCATCAAATTCAAATGACTAACCTCATTTTATACGCACCTTCTTGCTAAATACTTCAATTTCCTTCACCCAGGTATACTCAATGGGACTTTCTTTATCCATAAGCTGGTCATTCCGGTATCAATCCACTCATTTATGGCTTAAGATAAATTCATCAATCCTCATACTACCCTCCTTCTTCTTAACAAACAAGACATGAGCACCCCTCGGGGAAACACTAGGACAGACGAAACCTTTATCAAGAAGCTCTTGGTTTTAAGCCTTAAGCTTTCTTAATTCTGTTGGAGCCATACGATACGGAAGGATGGAAAATTGAGCGAGTGTCAATTTCCAAGTCAATGCAGGAATATATATCTCTATCCGGAGGTATACCAGGCAATTTCATAAGAAACACTTTCTTAAACTCGGACACCATAGGAACAGACTCAATAGAGGGAGACTCAACCTCAACATCCCAAACATAAGCCAAACAACCCTACTTTACCAGTTTCCTAGACCGAATGGAGGATATGATCTTAGCTAGCTTAGACTTGTGCACCCCTTCCCACTCTAATATTTTCCTACCGAGGAACTCTAGAGTTACCGACTTAGTATTACAATTAAGCCCGGTATAATAGGGGGACAACCAAGTCATGCCTAAGATTATATCAAGTCAGTCATATCCAGCATAACCAAATCAACCCAAATCTGAAAATCCATAAACACAACAGGACAACACGATAAACATGGGTGACTATGACTGACTCTTCAACTGGGGTAGAAAAATGGATGAAGGCATCAAGTATATTACAAACCACATCAAACTCCTGACAATGTCAACGTATCTCCAATGTCATCCGTCATCCTCACAAGTGTCTCCTTTCCTTCTACACTAAGTAGTTTTCCTACCACTTCAATTTTCCCTACATTAGCTGCAATGTGAAGCGCAGTTTCATTTTTATTATTCTTATAACATAATAATGCCGGACTAATCTGAAGAACTTCTCCCACAAAATTCCGTTGGCGAAAGAGAGTTGCCATATGGAGAATTGTATTTCCGTTTGGAGTGACTTGGTAACCATTTTCCACCCTATGATCAACAAGTGAGAAATCACCATATACCATTTTGCCTTTCATTGCAGCATTGTACATGTCTGGATCCATAATGTATGATCCGATTGCATCACAAAAGTCTTTTCTTGTTTCTTAAACTTTATGTCAAATAGAGAAAATATCTAATTAAATCAAAAGCATTGTTATAAGTATATATTTATGTAATTTTTAAAAAATTATATGTACTCATTAATACGATTATATACCGTGCAAAAGTGCGTATTTAGAGACTGCTTATTTATGGAGAATGATGCACTTAATAACTTCTTCTTTTTTCTCTTAAGTGACATTTCTTATGAACAATTTTAAATTTTTTATTTAGTTTATTTTTCTCTCCAATGAACCAAAATTATTATGTGCATAACATGCACAATAAGAGCAACAATCTGAATCAAGAATGGGGATTACACATGTAAAGTCCAGTATTTACCAACAAATAACTCAAACTTAAAATTTAAAAGGAAAACTCCCTCCGTTTCAATTGATTTTTCTTATATTCTCCTTAGTCCATTTAAAAGAGAAAAGAAATTTAACATCTTTTTAGATCAAATTTTTTACTCGATGCATTTAAGATTATACGATAAAAGAAGATCTATTTTACATATCTTTAATTTAAAATCATCCGATTAAAAAATAGTACCCATTTGACCATGAATATTATTCACTTTATTCTGGAAAACCTTGTTTGGCCATTTTGAAATTAACACCTAACTTTTTACTATCATTTTATTTTAAAAATTACCTCAACTTTTTTTTTTTTTTACCAAAAGCATCTCATTTATTTTTTCCACCAACCAAAATTAAAAAAAAAATCAACTAAACAAATACTGTGAGTGATGAATGTGTATAGGGGTGTGGGGTCGTAGAGATTGAGGCTACGGGAGTAAGAGTGAAGAAGAGGTGTATTAGGATGAGTGTGAGGACAAAATTAATATAAAATATCAATTGTGAAACTTGTTTTCACTGAATCCACTAAAAATGTTATTATACTCATTTTTATAAAATTTATTGAGAAAATATCTTCTGTATCTTTTTTTATAAATTTAAACATAAGAAAATTAGATAAAAAAATTTGAAAACTTTTTCCTCCATACATTACACACACTAGGGTAAAAAAACCAAACATGGGAAAACTGTAAAATCAATGAAAGATTTGATTAGGTCTTCAACATTACCTTTTTTCCTTGATCGATAATATCTAAAAGAGCAGTTTGATCCTTATAGGTCTTTTTTCCTTCTTCTCCTTGTTTCTCTACAAGTTTAAATAAACCCAATAATTTTTTCTCTAAACTTTTATAACTCCAGGGAAATTTGGTGTACCCACTTCAAGTCTCGAAGATACCCCTCGTTCCAATTTACATGTCGTTTTTGTTAAAAATATATGTTCCTTAATATTCAGGGGCGGACTCATATAGAGTCCATCGAGTGCTCGAGCACCCATTAACCTCGTCTCGAAATATATATATAGAAATTAAGATGTATTTGTATAAAATTAACATAGAGAACCCAATGAACAAATGATTTGATTGGTCCATTGGCTCTTGGGTGGGTGTTTAAGACTCTTTTAGTGTAGTTGAGCCAGGGTTTGAATCTCATTGTCAACTCCCTCAGTTCACTTTTGCTTATCACGGTTTGACTTAACACACTCATTAAGAAAATAACTATTGATATATTTATTTTACCAAACTATTTTGTATTAAATAGTGTCTTGGAAAATGATTTGGAAAATAGTCTCTTTGTCCCAATTTATGTGACACTTTTCGTTTTTCGATAATCAAACACTTTAAGTTTGACCGGAAATTTGCATATATGAGATCTTCAATTTTTTTGAAATGAAATTCATATATTTGTAAACTATGTAAAAAGTACCATAAGTTACAATAATTAATAATTCAAAATGTTTTAAAAACCTATGAAAAACTTACAGTCAAAGATAGACTTTTTTGAATCTCGAAATTCGAAAAGTATCACATAAAATGGGATAGAGGGAGTAAGTATTTAACGCTGAAGGTAAAATATGGAAATATTTTTTGTCTTCTCTTGATATGTCGAAAGTGACAAGTAAAAATGAAAAACTATTTTAGGAATAAGTGACAAGTAAAAATGAAAATCTATTTTAGGAATAAGTGACAAGTAAAAGTGAACGGAGGGAGTACTCATCATTTCACAAAATCAATACATAAATGACATTATTTTTTCTATTTTACCCTAGAAAGTTATTATCTTTAAAAATATGAATTTGACCAATATAGAAAAACAAAATGATTAATTCATATTCATTGATCAATTTAATTAATCAAAATAAATTAATTCATATTCATTTATTGAAAATTTTGACTTTAAGCTAACACTATATAAAGGGAGTATAATGATTAACTTACATAATATCTCAAGGGACGTAAAACTTAAAATGATGACAACTAAATAGGAATGGAGAGAGTAACAACCGTTGGATTATGATGATAGAGAAAGGGAGTAAACCAGAGAAGAAGTAAAAAAAATAAATCAAAGTAATCAAAAGGATAATGAAAATCGTGCAAACTTATCGACATATCTTTCTTCTTATACATAAAAAATCTAAAAAAATTATTTTTTTCTATTCAATTTGTAATTGATCATAAAAGATCATTTCCAAGTAAAAAAATGGGATATTATAAGAAATTACAAGTATTTGCTTAAAGCCGTAGAGATGAATTTTGTTCATATCCGGAGAAAAATAAACAAATATGTAGATTTTCTGACAAATAAAGAAGACTTGTTAATATAGGACGAGGTGAAAATGAACATCTAATTTGATTGATTACATGTTACGAGCAAAATTCGAATTCGAAACTCGTAAGTTATATGAATTTAATTGATTTTAACTTGTCATTTTGGACCTTTTTAGCTCTTTGTGTTTATCAATGTATAAAGGAGCTTGCAGTCAAATGTTGGGTAGGCAAGTGATTTTTGGTTAAAATGAAATGGGTTTAATATTTTTTATTTTTGGCTTAAAAAATAAGGTAAAGTGGCTGAATACATTAATTTCCGCCATGAATCTTTAACCCATATTCATACACAAAAAGTAAAATTTAGATGAAAAAATTCGAATTTTTAACCTAGTACTTTCTCAGTTACTTTTTATTTGTCCAATTTTAACTTTTTATTTATTCTTTTTTATTTATCATTTTTGATAAATCAAGAAAAGATAATACTTTTTACATATTATACCTTCAATTTTTTAGAGAATTAATATTTTTGAAAAAGTTAAAATCTCTTTAATGAGTAAATTGATTTTGATATTCTATTAATTAATAGGAGTAAAATGATAACTTTACATTGTCAATTTTTTTTTTTTAAATAGGTGTGCAAAGTAAAAAATGAATAAGTAAATAGAGACAAAAGGAGTAGGATTTAGGATGTATTTACTATGATCAATGGTGGAGCCAAAACTTCGACTAAGGGATGTCAAAGTATAGAGAAGTAAATCGCATAGAAGTCAAAGAGTGTAAATATATAATATATATACATAAAAAATATTTTTGCTTTAGCTACACTGTAATTTTTCGATAAAGAAGTATCGATCGATACCCCACAACTGTGGTCCACCATTGACTATGATGAAAAATGTTTTTTGTGTGTGTTCAGTTATGTAAGCAAAAGATATTTACATATAAATTAATTAAATACTATGACAGATGCATGCGTGTGTGGGGGGCGCGGGGGTTGTGACGGGAGTAAGAGTGAAAAAGAGATGTATTAGAATGAGTGTGAGGACGAAATTAATATAAAATATCAATTGTAAAACTTGTTTTCAAAATTACTTTTTCTCTTTGATCCTTGAAGGTTTTTTTTTTTAGAATTTACATAAATATATTATATTAAAAAAATATTTACTATTTATAGCAATAATATATTTTTTTCATTTGATCACTTTTAATATATTTATAATACAGTTTTATATATATTACAAATAACAATTTATTATTCACATATAATACAAAATTTATTGATGGATAATACATTTAGCATACATTTTAATACACTTATAATAGAATGTGTCAATTTCTTACCAAACAAGTATAATATATTAAAAAACAGTTATAATACATATATATTGCATACATAATTCACTTTTAATACATATTACATATTTAACATAGTATTCCTATAAATAATAATAAATAAAAAGTATCGCTAAAATCAGTACTCCCATGTCCCATTTTATATGTCATCCCTTTCTAAATAGTTGGTCCATAATACTTGTTATTTCATAAAATCAATGGATAAATTGTCATATTATTCGTTTTTTACCCTTATGAGTTATTAGCCTTGAAAATATACATTTGACCAACTTAGAAAAGCTAAGTAAATGATTCATGTTCATTGGTTAAACTAATGAATCAAAATAAATTAATTCATATTCATTGATTGAAAACTTGAGTGCCAAAAAAATTAAATAAGGATAAAAGGGTAAAGTTACATCATTTCTTAATGCAAGTGCAAAGTAAAAAATTGACATATAAAATGAGACGGAGGGAGTATTATTTATTAAAAGATACCCATCCAAGTAATTTTTCCAATTTTTTTTACTTCTCCTTATTTCTCTAAAAGTTTAAAACCCAATAATTTTTTCTCGACAATTTTATCAACTGCAACCACTAGGGGTGTACATGACCGGGTTGGTTCGGGTTTTTCAAATATCAAACAAAATCATTTGTGTCGGATTTTTAAATCTATAAACCAAACCAAACCAATAAAACTTGGGTTTTTCAACCTCGGGTTTTTTTTGGATTTTTTCGGGTTTTTTGGATTTTCGGGTGTTTCCGGTAAAGTATTCATACAAACATATAATTTACTTATACTTCAAATATTTCTCTAGTCCTACCAAAATACAACTATCTAAGGTGTTTCTTAAGAAAATAACACAAAATATGATATGAGTAATGACACTAAAATATCCAACAAAAAAATAATAATAATGAAA
>JAJOOR010037310.1:0-11351 GCA_036250505.1 Solanum acaule | reverse complement strand
TAATTTCCTTTAATATTTAGTCATGTAACTAATACTTATTAAACTTATTTTAGCATGATTTAGTACTTTTAAATTATGATCATTTTCATTATGACTTGTTAATTTGCAATATTTGTTTTACGCGATTTCATTATTACTATTTTTTGTTGGATATTTTAGTATCATTACTCATATAATATTTTGTGTTATTTTCTTAAGAAACACCTTAGATAGTTGTATTTTGGTAGGACTAAAGAAATATTTGAAGTACAAGTAAATTATATGTTTGTATGAATACCTTTTCGGAAAAAACCCGAAAATCCGAAAAACCCGAAGTTGAAAAACCCGAATTTTATTGGTTTGGTTTGGTTTGGTTTATAGATTTAAAAATCTGACACAAATGATTTGGTTTGATATTTGAAAAACCCGAACCAACCCGGCCATGTACACCCCTACCGATGGGGAATGTGTTGCAGACAAATATGTCCGCTCTATAAATATTCTTGTTTCTTCACTCATTTCGTTTCAAATAAAATATACTTTTTTAGCAATTTTGTAATTCTAATCTAAAATCACAAATTTTATAAAAATATGTACCAAAATATCACCATCTCCTACAACGTGCACTTGCCTAAGCAAATCATACATCACTATCTAACTTCTAAATTCTTCAAATTTAAGTTTACACAAATAACTTATTTCATCAAAAAATATTAATTAATGAAAAGAAGTAACATTAGGTTCATCCACCTTAAAAGTTGGCCAACATCCATCATTGTAGTGATAATCTTGGCTTTAATTCTGCTTTTTGCACTAATTTCTTTTTAATCCCAATCATTCAACTAGACCTAAAACTTCAAATCTACAATCAATTAAATCAAATCTTTTTGGTACAAAAAACTGAAATCTTGCGTGAATTGTGTCGATTTTCGGGCACCAAAATTTATTTCTTTCGTTCATTTTTATTTATTCAATATAATAAAAGTAGATAATTTATTGATCCTTTAAATTTATTTTACTCTTCTTATTAAATATTTTTCAAATATTAAACATATTATATTTTAATGGTGATATAGTTAACTTATCATTTTATTTATTACTTCTTAAGGGATTTATGGAGTAAATTTGGACGAACGGAATATAATTTGTTGCATCTTTGTTAGGATGGCCATCACAATAAAAATATTTTTTAGTGACAATTAATTAGCGACAATAATTTAATTGTCGCTAAATATGTTTTTAGAGGCAATTACTTGTGACAAATAAATTTTAGCCTTCTTTATAAATGACGCTAAAGCCCATAATTTGATGTAATGGAAATTAACTAGAGCATGTTTGATATCGTTGTTGGGAGGCCAAAATGTTTTTTTTTTTAAAAAAATTAAGTGTTTGATGAATCCTTAAAACCGCGTTTAGATGGAAGCAGAAACAGTTTTTCTCCTGTTGGGAATAAGCTAAAAATTTATGTTTTTTTTTAAAAGCAAAGATCAGAAAATTATTTTTTTGAAGACTAAAATATCTCTTCCATATATACATATTTATCAATATATCCCTTATTAATTTATTAGCATATCTCATAAGTTTGGTTAAGTTTCATTCAAAAAAATTATTTTTTATTTTTTATTTTTATAAAAAAACATATTTTTATTTTATGTTTATAAATTATTATTTTATATTTTATTTTACAAAATCAAAAATAAAGGTAGCAACAATATTTTTGTAGGATTAAAAATATGAAGGACTTCATTTATTTTTATGGTGAATTTTTCGTATATAGTTGTTTAATTTGTGGAACGGTTTTTCAATTTATTTTGCTTGATATTTTTAATTATATTTAAATCATTATGTTAATATTTAATTAATTTATTCATGTACGTATATATTGATTAGAAATTTGAATATGTATGTTTTAATTTAATTAACTTTTTGTAATAGATATTTAAAATAATTTCTCTCTATAAAATAATTTTAATATTAAAAGTACAATGCTTACAATTTTTCGTAATTTGACTCTCAAAAAACATTTTTTTAAAAATGATTAGCCAAACACAATTTGCTTTTCAAATGAATTAACCAAACAATTTATTTTTTTTCAAAAACACTATTTTAAAAAGGTGCTTCTAGAAATAAACAATTTTTATCAGCAATATCAAACATGCTCTAATACCGCTAAATAATTTAATGCTCTTTATTAATATGCATATTTATTACTTAAGAGCTATTTTAAATTTGTTGTAGCGAACTTAGACAATGATAGGTGAAAAAAAAAAGTTGGACAATGATAAATTAGAGCTGGCTAAATATGTTAAATTTGGACATTTTCCATTTTAACAATATGAAAAGATTACAAAATTAAATTATAATCATATTTTCATTTTTAATCCAATATCTTAAGTTTGAGCCCTTTAAAATAGACAAAATACTATTAAAACCGTCGTCCTAAAAAATAAAACTTGAAATATATAAATTCAAATTTAATCAGGCTTTACTCCAGATTGTCGACAATACCTGTAAGTAAGAGGTACACATGAAAAGGCATTCAAAATTATTAAAAGGATTATAAGGGACTAAAATGAAAATATTCAAGAATCATATTTGATAGTTATAAACTTGAAACTATTTTGGGGGGATACTGTCTTATGTTGGGTAAACACAGTGGTCCAATTTTCTAAAAAAGCAAACTTGAAAGGACCACTGAAAAAAAGATTGCTATCTCTTGTCCCTTGAAGATTTATTTATATCAACATAAAAAAGAAGATGTGCTTTTTTTTTTTTAGTGGTTACATATAAATAATTGATTCTTAAGGTGAAATAATTATTTTTTAGGTATGTATTTGAGTGCAATAATCCATTTCAATTAAAGAGATATTACTTGAAAGACATGTGTAATACTGTAATTATCATATATTGGTAGTTCATCATTTCTCTAACATGTTTACTCTCCCTTACTTTTTGTTGCTTTTAACTCATTTTACGTTTGTTAAGTTTGTGTTTGAATATAAGTAATTAAATCATGATTTCAAATCAGCGTTAACATGTTACGAAGCTTCAGTCTTCGATGAAATGTAATTTGAAATTATCATATGTATATATATTCATTTTATATTTTGTAAAAAAAAAAAGACTTATGTTTGGCGGAAATATTATTCATGTCAACTATCACGTTGTAACGACCTATTCCCATCGTTATAGGAAAGTCAACGGGGAAAGGAATTGGGCTAGAAAGCTTTTGAGTAGTGACTTGAAAAAAATTTGTAGCCTAGTCCAGATTTGGACGAAATCTGAGTCAGATGAGGTCTAGCAAAATCTACTAACGAATGAGAGATCTAATTATGAATTTAATTATATGAGTGGATAGCTAAGACGTTAAGGAACCCGTACGACTTTACGAAATCGAATTCGGGCGAGTTGAACTCCCGAAACTGCTCTTAGCGTGAACGGGTAGTTTCTGAGTGTCATGAGATGAATGTGTGTTGTGAAATAGGAGTTTGGGACTCTTAATTCGACTCACTGGTTCCGTGCAAGCCGCCAGGGCGGGGCCGCCATAGCGGGCCAGTCGCGAATTAAGTCGGAAATAAACTTCAAAACGTCATTATTCTGCAAACTTCGTTCTTAAGACTTTGGAGACGAACCAGGGTGACTTCTTGACAGTTTTTCACCATTCTTGAAGCTAAAGGTAAGGTTTTTACTCTCCGAATCCATTTTTCGATCCGTAGAATGTAAATTCATGGGTAATTATTGTTGGGGGAGGGTTTTGAACTATCTTGGATGGTGGAAAAAACCCTAGCTGCACCTTAGGATCATAATTTGGGTCTTGGGTTATTGGGTTTGTCATAATCCGGGTAATTAGACCTTAATTATTGAACCTCGTTATGCATTGTTTGTTTGTAGACCTAGAACAAGCGGAAAAAATTTAGAAAGGGAAGACTCAAGTTTCTTAGGAGGATTCAAGCTTGTTTTTGAGGTAGGTGATGGTTTGATTTCATGTTTATGTGATATGTGTTGGTAATTGCTTCATTGTAAAACATGAATGTATACGAATGTAGCATTGTTGATCAAACCTGATGAAATAAGTATGAATGAACAAATGTATGCCATGATTCAACACTTGATTGTATGATTATGAGAATGTACATATGAGTGTGATTGTGATTGTGGTTGTGTTGAATGGATCGGGTGTCACGTTCCGACACACTAACTTAGATTGGGTGCCACGTTCCGGCGCATATATTGGATCGGGTGTCACGTCCGGCACACTAATTGGGATCGGGTACCATGTTCCGGTACACTAACAATTTGGGTATGGGTTCCATGAGAGGACGATTGAATTGGGTTCCGTGAGAGTACCATTAAATTGTGTTGTGTATCTACTTGTGATGATTACGTTCATATCTAATGATGATTGATACTGAAAGATTGTATGTTGCTCTAAAATGATAACCACTGTATATATATTTTGTGCATGTCATATTTACTTTGTTGTAACTGCTTATACATGTTGCGTTTATTGGGATAGCCGCATGATCCTACCAGTATACTGTGGTTGTGTACTGATACTACAATTGCTCGTTTTTTGTTGAGTACATGGCTTCTTCAGGCGGCTATTGCTATACCTCAGTTAGGAGATCAGTGATCGAGACCAGATTTCAAGGGTGAGCCAGTTCTTTCAGGCTGCCATAGAGTCCTCCTATTATTTAGTCCATTTCCTTCGGACTTAGATTATTTAGATATTCCTTGTGTTAGTTGGGGTTGTATCCCTTTTTCTTAGACTTGTTGAATTTAGATGTTTTGGTACAATGACTTTCAGGTTCTAGGGGTTAAGACTTCCGCATTAGTTTGATTAGTTATTTGTTTAAACCTTAATTTGGAGTTTATGGGAACTCCGTATTTCTTTTGGTCATTTAAATCTGCTTCCGTATCTTTAAATGCCTATCTTTTCATTAAGTTGTGTAGTTGAGTTGTAGTAATGGTTCTCTCACCGGAGGGTTAGTGTGGGTGCCACTCACAACGGTCTGGGTAGTGACACACGTGAAAAGATTGTGTTAAAGAATAATTAGTTATTACTATTGTTGAATAAGATTATGTATATTTGAAAGTTTGTAATCGTAAATATTTATTTATAAAATAACCATGGCGATATGTGATTTATCAATGTGGCACGCTTTAGGATATTCTGATATCTTATTTATGAATTATGATTTTTTTATTTGGTAAGATATGTAAGAATTGATTTATTTATATAGTTTTTACAACTTGTGGAGGTTTTATATTTATGAAATAATATAACTTTTCAAAATTCAATTGCATGTCTAAATAAAACTTTAACTTTATAACAATTTGATTTCATATCATGATTTCATATCGCATGTCTAAACGGGCACAAAAAAATAATAAATACAAAGATATATTCCCTTCATTCACTTTTACTTGTCACATTTTGCTTTAAGAGAGTCAATTAGACTAATTATTAGAGCTAAAATTGAATTATATTAGTTCAGTAGTTTATGCTTAAAATTTAGATGTTGAAAAACTATACAAAATTATATTATAAGTTGCAACCACTCTTATACTAATATGATGAAAAATTACATCTTAAAATGTTGGTCAAAGTTTATGCAATTTGACTCTCAAAAAAACAATATATGACAAATAAAAATGGATGAATTAAATTATTACTAAATCATTCTCATTTATTATATGCTTTTTGTGAATTGCATTATATTAAAAAAACTACTTCTAAAATGTTAAAAGATGGTTGGAATTATAGTAAAGTGGAAACCATCTTATTTCCTTGCTGCAAAATGAGATCAGGAACCTTCTATAGATTCTCTTTTATGTAAATAAAAAAAATAAAAAATACTTTTCCATTTATAATTTATTATAAGTGTAAATATTAGTATGTTACAGTGTAACCAATTAGCTTAATTAGGATTTAGGGCAACTGGATAGTTTGTTGGGATTAATTATTCTATTTCTATAAATTCGTACACTGTGTTTGATAATTAATTATTCTCTGTGTATTTCTATAAATATGTACACTGTATAGAGATGAAATACATATAAAATATCAGTTCAATCTTTCTTATTTTTGCAATATATTCTCAAGAGTAGAATTCAAAATAATTGTCCACTTTGATTGATTTTTCTAAAGTAGAGTACTTATTTTGGGACGATATATTTTAATGGGAAAAAGGTCTGAAATATATTCGAACTTTGACCGAAATTGTTGTAATAATACCGAACTTTGGAAAGGACCTTTTATCCCCTGCACAATTTAATAGTACTGTATTTTAAAGGTATATATGTGCCCACGTGGACATCATAAATATTGCATCATTATAAATAGTAACGTGTCCACGTGGGCACATATATACCTTTAAAATACATTATTAAATAGTGCAGGAGGGTAAAGGGTCCTCCATAAAGTTTGGTATCGTAACAACAATTTCGACCAAAGTTCAAGTATCTTTCAGACCATTTTCTATTTTTTAATTAAAGTGACAATTAAAATGAGATGAAGTGAATATTACTTTCTTAGTTTAACACTACTTGGCATGTGTTTTTTAATTGTTTTAATGAACAACTTTCACATTTAGCAAACATAAAAATCATATTTGTATGTTATAGCTATAGTTTGCGTAATTGCGCTCCATAACAAACTTTATGTTTGCTATGGAGCATTAGATTGTATAAATCACTGGGGGCATCAAATTTGTATAAAATCGCTGGCAGCCTCTCATTTGTATAAATCGCTAGCAGCCTCTCGTTTGTATAAATCACTGGTAGCCTCTCAATTCAATTTTATGTGTTTGTATATTTGCATAAAATTTGAATTTGTATACGATTGAATCGAAATAAAACGTTTGTATATCAAATATATCTCTCTTGTTTTATACAAACACAAATTATACATTGTATTTGTATAATCTGTGTTTGTATATAGCGAGAAAGAGAGAAAGGCAAAAGAGAACTGGGCAGGGGAAGATTTGTATTGTATAATCATAAGTGTATAGGACGAGGATATATGTATTTGCATGTGTATATACAATTTTCTCTTGCTTTATACAAATAGAAACACAATTTATACATTTGTGTTTATATAAAGTAAGAGAGGCGAGGGAGAGACTGGCGAGCGAGAATTTCAGGGAGAGAGACGAATGGCAATAGTTTTCTACGGGTTACAATCAAATCAAACTGTGGTTATAACATTTAATTTGAATTAACAGTTTGCTATTATATACAATTTTCCCTAAAAAGTTGTCCTACGAATTAACTTGAAATTCTTCCACTTCTTTGTGATATATACACTTTCTTTCATTTTAATTTATTTGTCTGATTTGATTTGATATGAAGTTTTTTTTTAAAAAATCTTTGAATTTTGTGAAATTAAACTAAAGATATGTTGAATGTACGAAAATACCCTTTAATCTTGTGATTTTAAATCTGTCATGTAAAAATATTTAGAATTAATCGATTGTCAAAAAAGAAAAGCAATATGCCTTTTGAAATGGATATTAGCAATTTTTACTAGACTTGGACTCTGTTTAACCAAGTTTATTTTATCTAGTGTAGGCAACTTCTTAACTTGTAGGAGAGAATAACTGGTAGTTTTTAGGAATAGATTATCGCAAGTTTTGATTTCATTGTTATGTTTTCACCCTACATATAAATATCTTTATTTTCATCAATAATACGATATGTTGAAATCAATATTTTCTCCTCTTTTGCGTTTTACATTTCTTATCTTTGTATTTTATTCAATATTTGGTATCAGAGTCCGGCCTAAGTGTATAGAAAACTTTTGTAGTTGCTTTTCTAAACACTTATAATCTTCCTGATGGCATCACATAATTTCGTTTAACTTTTCATCCCTCTTTTTGATGGTCATTATGACCATTGATGCATGTTGATGAAATTTTTAAATACTGACAAGTAGTTTCAGAAGATATACCACAACTGAAAGTTGGTGCAATAGGAGCGCGAAAGATAGAGATAGAAGGAGTGAAATTGAAAGATCTAAAAGTCAAAAACTATTTATTTCAAGTTATAAATCGTTCAATCTTAGAAACAATTCTGCTAAGACACCTCCAAGCACATATGAGAAAGAAATATTCATGTTCTTCTAAGACTAAGAGACAACAACTCCAGGTACTTCACATTTAATTTGAGACGTTGAAAATAAAATCTAGAAAATCAATTATATATTACTTGTCAAGAGTAATGACCATTGTCAACAAGATGAGGCTACACAGTGATAAATTAGAGGACATAGCTATTGTAGAGAAGATATTGAGATCAATAACACCAAAACTTAACTTTATTGTTTGTACCATAGATGAGTCACATGATATTGTTGAGTTATCATTGGACGAACTGCAAAGTTCGTTGTTAGTTCATGACAAGAAGTTGATCCAACCAGAACAAGAGGAGCAAGTTCTTCAGGTTTCAACTCGAGCAAGTAAGCATGATAAGAAGAAAATAAAGGGATATAAAGATGCTCAGACAAATATCAGTGGCTAGAGAAGGAAAAGAGGAGGAAAATATTTCCAAACCAACCACAAAAGAGGAGCAGAAATTAAGGCACATATTAAGTGGTGCAGGTATATCATAAATTTGGCCATTATAGGTCTGAATGTAGAATATATATATATATATATATATATATAAATAGATGAATCGTTCAATTTTACGAAATAAGAGTAGAAAGAGATATCAGTATTACTGGTAACAAATGAGGAGATTACGAGAAATTGGTAGTACTTAAACACAATATGCAACAATCATATGATCAGAGAGAGTCAAAGCAAGGTTTGGAGACAACTCGAAACTTCCTGCAATGGGGAAAGGTCAGATTAGAATTCAAGAAAAGAAATGAAATACATACAATTTCTGATGTACTTTATGTGGATGTTTGAAGACTAATCTGCTTAGCATTGGACAATTACAAGAGGAAGATTATAAGTTGAATATAAAGAATTGAAACTGTAGAATTCAAGATGCTAAGCTTGGATTGGTGGCACAGGTAAATATGACTGCTAATAGAATGTTTCCGCTTGACTTTACCCATATTGAGCAATCATGTTTAACTGTTCAACTGAATGAGGCAGCTTGGCTATGACATTTTTGATACGACCACTTGAATTTTGAAGGACTTAAAATCCTTCAACAAAAGAACATGGTTACTGGCCTTCCAAAGTTCTTGAAACCTTCAAGCATTTGTGAAGATTATGTCATCGTAAAGTAGCATAGAGAATCTTTTTTAGAGTTACAAATCAAAGAGCATCCGAGATATTAGAAATTATTCATTCTAATATTTTTGGATCGATTAGTCCAATTTCAAATGGAGGAACAAGGTACTTAGATTTTTTTTATTGATGATTATAGTAGGAAAACTTGGATTTATTTTCTTGAAAAAAAGTTTGGGGTCTTTTGAAGCATTCAAAAAGTTTAAAGCAGTAGGAGAAAATAAAGTAGGAAAGTCTGTTCAGGTGTTGTGCACGGATAAAGATGATGAGTATGACTCACATATTTTTTAAAGTTTTGTGAGTTGTATGGTATTAAAAGACAAAAATTTGCAGCCTACACTCCACTACAAAATAGAGTGAGTGAGAGAAAGAACTGTTAGAAAAAGAGATATTTCTAGATGGTTTTTTGTTTAATTGTTCTCTTTTTAAATATTATGTTAAGTATGTAAAGGAAAGGTAGTTGTTGTTTTATGAAATATGTTTGGTAAGAAATTCAATAGTGATTGGATATGTATGGTCCTCTACTAACTTTGGAAAACTTAAATAGATATATGTGTGTATGCCTTTTGAAATCTGAATATGAATGAAAATTAATTACCTCTGCTGAACCTTATCTTTTTTCTTTAAAGTTTCAAATCCTAACAGTGGTATCAGAGCCCTTCTTCTTGAGGGATCTGTGAAGGCAAGAAAACTAAGGTTTTTTCTCCTTCTAAGGTGAGAGCTGAGCAGCAGTAATATGGCATCCAATGGCTTCTTGGGTGCAGGACCTCCTATGTTTACAGGAGAAAATTATCACATATGGGTGATAAAGATGAAGGCTTATCTCTATGCTCTTAGTCTATGGGAAACAATTGAAAGTGAAGATGATCCTCTTCCATTTGGGCCAAATCCAATAGTTGCACAAATGAAGATTTATGAAGATGCGAAGTCAAGAAAACTAAAGGCTCTCACATGTCTTCATTCAGCACTTTCAAATGTGATTTTCATATTAATAATGGCTTGTGAAACACCTAAAGAAGTATGGGAGAAGCTAAAAGAGGAGTTTGATGGAAGTGACAGAGTGAAGACTGTCAAACTCTTAACTCTCAAAAGAGAATTTGAGATGTTAAAGATGAAAGAAAGAGATACTGTGAAAGAGTATTCTGCCAAACTTGTCGAGATTGTTAACAAAATAAAGTTGTTTGGTGAAACCTTTCCAAATTCAAAGGTGGCGGAGAAGATGATGATAAGCTTACCAGCAAGGTTCGAGTCCAAGATTTCAGCAATAGAAGAAACTTGTGATTTGAAGACTTTATCTGTGGCGGAACTGATCAGCAAGTTGCAAGCCCAAGAACAAAGATCAAGTATAAGAGATGAAGAAGTAGCAGAAGTGGCATTTCAGGCACAACATAAAGGCAAACAACCTATGAAGGACAATAGAAGGATGGAAGGAGATAAAGTAGCAAAGGGAAAACCATGGAAGGAATCTTCAAAGAAAGGGAAGTTTCCACCTTGCAGCCATTGTAAAAGAACCAATCATCAACAAAAAGACTGTTGGTTCAAAGGAAAGCCACCGATTCAGTGTAGATTTTGCAGAAAGATGGGTCATACTGAGAAAAATTGCAGGGCCAGGTAGAATCAACCACAACAAAACCATGTGCAACAAGCAAATTTTGTTGAAAAGTCCGAAAATGAAGAAGAAATCTTGTTTATGGCTTCTCATGTAGAAAACACAGCCAACAAATCCTCATGGTTCATAGATAGTGGATGTACGGATGTACGAGTCATATGTCACACAATGAGCTCTTGTTTCACACACTTGATAAGTCATTCAAAGCTAAAGTTATGATGGGAAATGGTGAAATGGTTGATGCACATGGAAAGGGTTCAGTTTCCTTTCAGACTACACAAGGTACAAAGTTTATACATGATGTGTTGTATGTTCCTTCTTTAGCATGTAACTTGTTAAGTGTGGCTCAAATGATGTCTAAAGGCTATTCCTTAATTTTTAAGGACAAACATTGTTTGATTTTTGACTCCGAAGATAGTTTGATTGTTAAAGTAGAAATGGTGGATAAAACTTTTCCTTTAGATGGGAGGTTTGATAGTGCAAATTTTGCACGTAAGGATGAGTCATGGTTGTGGCAC
>JAJOOR010037308.1:0-11275 GCA_036250505.1 Solanum acaule | reverse complement strand
GTAATAACAATGATTTAGTAAGTGTTACAATATGATCAGAATAGTTAAAAAGCTTTTACTGAAATAAAATTTGAAGAGAGAAGTTATTGAAACAAAAGTAAAAAATCTCACAATTAAATAAAGATAAATAGAAATGTTAGCCATAGAGAAGTATCAGAATCAAAATGTTAAAACTTTGAGAGAGATTAGACAATATAAAATAACTAAAATAAAAAAATACTCACACACAAAAATAAACATCCTACTTCAAGTCATGTTATCATTCTATGTATCAGAAGTATAGAATTACAGTGTTAAAAAAGATCAATATTATTCCTACTTAATATTAATACCTTAGCAACCAAAAATGAAAGTGTAACAAATTTTATTATAATAAAAGAGATTGGCGAAAAGTTGTATGTTAAAACGTAAGGCAAATCATAGAAACATAAAAGAACTAATATATAAATTACTTGAAAATTGGAAGTTTTTCACCCTCACAAATTCGCATTTGACCGACATCAATATGTACTTAGCCGATAGCTAGATACTCTTCTGCTTTTGCTTTTTCTTTATTTTCACCAATAATGTGTATCCTGCTTTAACATAAAACAAAACAAATTAAATCAACTACCTAAAGAAAAAGAAAAATGAATTATAAAATTTTGGTACTATACGGGTTACATAAAAATAAAAATAAAAATGCAAAGAAAATGTTAAAAACTGTACCTGAGAATTTTTTTTACAATTAATAAAAAAAAAAGCAGTAATATAATCTGTATAACATTGAAGATACCCAAATAGTTAAAAAGTATACATTGAAGATACCCAAATGGTTAAAAAGCATTTTCCTCATCACAAATTAATCCCTATCAACTGTTGACAAAGGAATGTCTCTAGTAGATATTTCCGTTTCTTTTGTACTTTTGATCAGAAGCACGCAGGAAAATATTGTCCAAAATTTGCTGATGGTGTAGTGGATGATATGCCATGATTGGGCTCCCTACAATTATTTATGCTATAATAGGGCATAAATGAAATTTAATTAATAGGATGTCGTTTGGAATTTTTCATGCGAGGGTGCTGCGTTAATTAACCGTTACTTTTTTCTTTAATGATGTATAAGCTGTTAAATATTAAGTTAAATTAAATTAAATAAATATAGAAAAATGAGAGGAAAAAAGTAAAAAAGAAAAAGATAAATGTGATTCCTGGCCTATAAAGAGTGCCACATCAGCGGGCTTATGTTCCTACTTTATATTAATATATAGATTCATGGGCCCATACTTATTTTCCTTCTTCTCTTTTTTACTCTTCTTCTCTTTCTTCATTTTCTCGTTTTATGTTTCTTCTTCTTTTTTTTAATTTTATTTTATTTTAAAATCAATTTAACTTTTCATGCGCCTATACTTTATTTTCCTTCTTCTCTTTTTTACTCTTCTTCTCTTTCATTTTCTCGTTTTATGTTTTTTAATTTTATTTTATTTTAAAATCAATTTAACTTCTCCCTTAATTAATATGGATGAAAATAATTATTATGCTTTTACTTATTTGTTTTAGTAGAATATAGTTTCTAAATTATAATTTTCAATATTATATAATTAAAAGCTATGAGCATAAAAAAATTCAAGTTAATTCTTTGAATAGTCACTTGTGTTCTGAAAATTGACCACTAAAATTATTTTTATTTCTTTTTCTCCCATTTTTCATTTATTGTACTTTAAAAAATTCCGCCTTCATATTTCGTGTCTTTTTTAACTTCTATTTTTAGGACCCACTTAATTTTTTTAATTTAAAAAATGATTTTTGACCATGAAAATTTGAAACACAACCTTTTCTTTTTGAAGGTATATTTTAAATTTGGAAAACATGTTCGTATAATGTGTTTTTTCAACTCACTTTTCACTTTTGAAATTATATTTATATATATAATACGAACATTATTTTGAATTTTTTTTTTGAAAAATAAAACATAACTCTATTTTAAACTCTAACCGCATATATTTCGATACAACTAAAAAATATATGATTTCTTTAGTCTAACACCTAATAATAGTAATCATCATTATGTTATCTATGTTTATAACTCTAATTTTATTAATAATATTTTTGAAATTTAAAATTTAATTATTAATATCTTATATAATTACTTAATGATAAAAATAATAATAATTCCTATTAAAATAAATTATTTTAATTTATACAAACTGAACAAGTAATTAAATTGGTTTCAAATTAGATTTTGGAGAAAATAAAAAATGAGAAAGAGGGGGAAAGTGAAAAGTAAGAAAGAGAAACAATGCCAAAATGGAAAATAAAGAATGGGCCTGCACAGGTGAAGATATAAAATTAATAAAATAATATCTTCATACAACTAGTACTATTTATGCCTCATACATAATAAAAAAATTCCTAATGTTTAGTTATTTTGGGTTGAAAAATAAGTTTGATGATTTGTTGCAATTATATTTTTAGTTGAGTGACCTTTTTCTAATTAATTTCTTGATTTTGTCATTTATCGCTTTAAATAAAATTAACTTTTGAAACATAGAGTCTTCAAGCCAATTCAAGTTATTAATGTTTTTTGAATAGCTTCCCTCGATATATTAACCTCTGAAATACTATATATAATCTCTAAATGTAGTAAGCAATTATTCTTAGCTCTTATTTCTTTCGTAAGAAAAGACACGTCTTTCTTCAATTTCACTAGTAAATAGTAATAGTGAAGACAACTGATCTTTCTTTTTAATTTTATTATGATCTATTAACCTATGATAATTAATTCATAGACCACTCAATTTGAATTAGGTGGTTGTTTTTTTTTTTAAGAAACTTATATAAATGACTATAATTTAGGAGTTATCATATTTCTTTAGCTATAATTATCATAATTACCGTACACAGTTATATGTATTATGGTAATACTGTTATATTCTATGTATTAAAAAAAAATGTATACTAGTATACAGTTTCAAATTTGGGGCATTAAAAAGGTAAAATATGCTTTTAAGAATGGCAATTCCTTAAGCTAGCGTTTGGTCATAGATTTTTAAATATTTTTGATAAATATTATTTGGGTGAAATTTTATCATGTGTTTGGCTATAATATTTGGGAAATATATTTCACTTTTTTAATAAATATGATTTATACCCATAAGTTTTAAAAACTATTAAAATTAACCATAGTTTGTATTACATAGCAAGATAGAAACATTGACGTAACAAGATTCATGACTTCCGCAACAAGTCAATTGAATCTTCGTTGCAACAAATAACAAGTAGTGTCCATGACATTGGAGCAATGTGGTAGTTTGGAGTGAGTGCAACAAGCATCATTCCATACATCGTAAAATAGACGAAGCACATGACTTTATTACCCTAAGCCGATTGCTCGTCATTTTCATCAACAACCATATCATCACTTTCATATTCCCTGAATATTTCACCACTGTTTTGGTGTTCGCGTAAGAAAATGTGTGATACAACGTAAACAAATACTATAGAGGGTGTTTTTATAAAAAATAAAAGTTTGGTGTAGAATTTGAATTTTTAAAAGTTCCCAAATAATGAGATTTGACCCAAATACTAGTTTTTTCTAGTATTTGGGAATTTGGGTTATTTGCCAAATAATGACAAATTATATGAACAAACACTATTTGCCAAATTTTCCCAGAATTTTACTTCGGAAATCTATGGCCAAACGGGTCTTAAGTCAGGGCAATTTGAATTCGCATACTTACCATTATTAAGCAAACCTCTAAAATTACTCATTCAACAACTAGGACGTTGGTATTCTCATCCCTCCCAAAAAAAAATTGAAATACAATTTACTTTGTTTTCCAGTTTTCACCATTGTTTTTTTATGAGATTTGATACAGGTATTTTCAAATTCAATTTTAATGGAATTAGTTTTTTACTTATATTACATGCATTCAAATGTGTGGAAATCAATATATTCACTGTCAATAACTTAGATTTTTATTGTGCAATATGAAGTTATGGAGTATTACAAAAATTTTAAAGATTTCGAAAGTTCACCACTTTCTTTTCTCTTAACTTACTTGGACCCTTAATCTTAAGTTCTTAACCAAGTTTTGCAAATCATGACGAGCCCAATGACAATGACGTTGTGTGGGAGAAAAAGAGAGATACTGCAGCTACCGTTAAGTTTGAATTTGAAAGGAATTTTAAAAACCGTCCATGAAAAAAGAAGAAGAAGAAAATCATCCAAAAAAAAGGGAATAATGATGACCCTAATTTAGGGTTATACACTAATTTGAAGAGAAAAGAAAAGAAATAATTGATACATAAGAATAAGAACAAGAATGTATCTTGATATGGAAGAAGATTTGGAAAAAAATACCAATGATCTAAGATAATGAAGGAGAAAAATCATAAGGAATAGTTACCATAAAAAGCGCCTGTAATGAGTATAATAACATGTAATACTGAAATTGCTATTTAATATTAAATTATATCCAAATATAATAAATATCTTAAAACTATAGCTATAAAATTAAATAAATATCATTGTTTGCTATGTTAGTTTTTTCTTCGAGGTTGAGAGAATATACTCATATATAGAGGGCAAAACGGACTTACAAAAAAATAGCTCATTAAAGAGGTTAGAAACAGAAGTAGATATAGAAATATACAAGAAATACATTCAAAAGAGGGGTAGAACTAGTTCAAGTTTTAGTTTCGCTATATTGCTCGTTCATCGGAAGTCTCGAAGTCTCATTGTGGTGGTGATATAGTTCGCTCCAACCAACTCATCTTGTCTCGGCTTGCTGCTCTAAAAGAGGTATATTTTTTTACCTTTCTCATTTCTCTATTCGTTTTGAAGTAAGAATGATCTAAACTGATGTATGTGAAATGACGAGATATTTTCTAAATTCGTTTCTTAGTTTCGATATGGCTTAATCTTATTCTGCAAGTGGGCTGAATCACTATTTAGTTTGCTCAGGATGGTCTATTGTTCATTCAGTCGCAATTTTGAGTGTGTCAGGTCTGTGTTCTGTTGTTTCATTATTTATTTGTGTTTTGGTTGTCTCCTTTGTTGTTTCAATTTGGTTGTATCAGTGATAGGACAATATCGCAAAACTTGTCTCTGTTTCTTTCACAACTTGAATGTTGTCTTTGTCTTGTTTATGTCAGCTAGCAATGTTATGTTGGTACCTTAATCTTGTTTCAGCTTGGCTTACATGCTTAGTGATAGTTCATCTCCAAAACGTGTCTATCTCCTTTACATGTTGGAGTTGTGTAGGTTTCAAAATGCTATTGAGAATCTGGCTGTCTTCTTTATTTTTAATTGTAACTTGATTTGTCTTGGATGTCGTTATTTAGTCAAACAATCTGGAAACTTCAATCGATATTATAGTCATCCTTCTTTTTTCTTTGTATCAAATTTCAGTTTGGTATATAGGTTAGTCTCTTTGCATTTAAAGTTTAAAAGAAAGAAAAAATGAAGTGATTTCTCAATAGGCTTCGCTACTCAATTTTGTTCTAATTAGTTTTAAGTTTAGTGTGTTTACTCACCTTCAAATGCATGCTTTATGTGACGTTTTTCTTGAATATTGATATGTTCTTCTTTTTAGAAAACAAAAATTATTTATATATTTCATTCCGTATATTGTGGGTTGCACGCTTTCTTTCACACTAATTATTGATTAAACATAATTATTTGTTTTGGTATCAACATTTTTGTCTATGCAAAATATTTGTCAATCCAAAAGCATGAAATTGAAGGTTAATGTTGATAGGAAGATAAAAATATGTTTGGAGGGATATAAGGTGCAACGCTAGTATAGGATATGTCCATATTAGAAGGTTTTAAGTCCTTGAATTTTTTATTTTTTTTGAGTTGTACCTATTCACTTGGTTAATAAAATATTCTACTAATCATAAAAAAAAAACAATAGAAGGTTAAAATACATTTGAAACTTTTAAAATGGTGGCGACCTAGTCACCATAAATAGGTTATGTGGCGATCCAATGGTTGCCACAACAGTTTTTCACACCAAAAAAGCTCTTTAAGGGTCGGATTTGGTGGGAACTTTTTTTTGGGGAAAATTTATATGTCAAACAGATTTTATGAAATAACGCTCTATAGGTATAGTTTACATAATTACATTCTATAGGTATAGTTTAGTTTGCTATGGAGCTTTATATGTATAAAAATTATACAATTTTTTTTTTTTAATGAATGGAAACATGAGCGCTAAATATGGTAACAGTAAATTTACATAATCCCATGATTTAAGCTAAACGTCCAAAATCAAATATTTTCCCAAAAAAGAGTTCTATAGCGATACAAAGACGATACCAACTTGTTTCCTCATACGATTGAAGCATCGGATTAATCAATTTTTTTTGTGTATTCAACGGCAGGTAAAGTTTCTTTTAAGGAAACTTCATGTTTTGCACGGCAAGAGAGTATACAATTGATTTGTATAGCGTAAATATTGAAATTTTGAAACGATTTTTTCTGTTGTGTTGATTGTAATGGTTTATAAAAAGGAATTTTCTATTTTCCCTTATTTATACAATATTGGATAAATCGTATATTAACAATTCTTTTCTAAATTTTTGTTCAAAAAATTGAATGACACGATTTGTATATATGAATTGATTATATTGTATATATGTGAGAAATCGTGTAAAATTCTTATACAATGTATATGTGTAATTAATTGTATAAAATTCATATGACAATCGTGCATGATTCGGCAAAAAGGATGTGCTATAATTTCTTAATTTTTGGTGTAATTTGTTTGTATATATGTTTGTGTAAGGTTTGTATATTGTACCATGTTCATACTTTTGTATATATGTATAATTACATTCTTTTATACAAAACTAAAAATTTGTATAAATAAACTATATTTGTATTTGTATTTTCTTTGTATATATCTATAAACTTTTATGTGTATGAGTATGTGTATACTTAAATATACAAATATACAACTGTCTCAAGCAATTTTGTATATACTACCTTAATATACAACTCGCTATATACATAACTTCAAGTAATTTGTATATAACTAATAATAATAAAATATACAAATTACAGTAAACAATTGTGATTTAGGCATAAAATGTACAAAGACTTCAAGTAACCTTTTATATAACTAACAAAATATACAAATAGCTACTACAAGTGTGATTTAAGCAGGAAATATACGATATACATGTATCTATATACAAATATGATTTAATTAGATTTTGCCATAAACCCTGCATTGACCCCAAAATTCTGAGTTAAACCGATTGAAAATGAAGGTGGACTGTCAACAACTTTGACATGCAAATGGCATACCTCTCGTAATCCTCTTAGATGGAGAGGAATCATCCATTGTGTATTTGAAAACTGATAATCTGATAAGTAAGAAAGAATTTTTTTAAAAAAATTATCAAAATAAAAGAATTGTTAATGAAGAAGTTTTAGGTTTGAATAATAAAAGATTTTGCTCCTCCACTGACTTCACCTTCACTGAATTTCGATAAGAATGATGATATGTTAGGAAATTAAGTAAAGGTTAACGCGGGTTATATTCAATCAACTTCACCTTGAATGTTAAGTTGTTAAGTTATTTTAGGAAATTAAGTAAAGGTTAATGCAGTGATATTCAGCCAAACTTTACCTTCACTAATGTTTTGTTATTTTGGATTGAAAAATAAGTTTGATGATTTATTGCAATTATATTTTTAGTTGAGTGACCATTTTCTAATTAATTTCATAATTTTGTCATTTATCGCTTTAAACAAATTTGAAACATAGAGTGTCCAAGGTAATTCAAGTTATTAATGTTTTTTTAATAGCTTTCCTTGATATATTAACCTCTGAAATACTATATATAATCTCTAAATGTAGTAAGCAATTATTCTTAGCTCTTATTTCTTTCGTAAGAAAAAGACGTGTCTTTCTTCAATTTCACTAGTACTAGTGAAGACAATTGATCTTTCTTTTTAATTTTACTATGATCATCTACTACTTGATGATAATTATTTCATGAACCACTAAATTTGAATTAGGTGGGTTTTTTTTCTTAGAAACTTACATAAATGACTATAGTTTAGGAGTTATCATATTTCTTTAGCCATCGTTATCATAATTATCGTACATAACTATATGTATTATGATATTACTATTATATTCTGTGTATTAAAAAAAAAATTGTATACTAGTACACAGTTCCAAATTTGGGGCATTAAAAGAGAAAAAAAAATCTGTTTTTAAAAATGGCAATTCCTTAAGTCACGGCAATTTGAATTCACATCCTTCCCATTATTAAACAAACATCTAAAATTACTCATTGACCAACTAGGACGTTGGTATTATCATCTCTCCCAAAAAATATTGAAATATAATTTACTTTATTATCCAGTTTTCACCATTGTTTCTTTGTGAGATTTGATACAGATATTTTGAAATTTGATTTTAATGGTATTTGTTTTTACTTATATCGATGAAGTGGCAATTAAGTAGCATTATCGTTTTTAGTTAGACATTTGGAGAAGTCAAACGAAGACTATCCATGTATCAAAATGTATCCAAGTATTTTTTTTAAAATACATGTATTGATAACTAAATGTATCCAAGTATTAAAAAAAATAAAAACAAATACATGTATTAATAACTAAATGTATCCATGTATCAAAAAAAAAAATTACTATCAGACTGTACAAGTATACATGCATTCAAATGTGTGGAAATCAATATATTCACTATCAATAACTTAGATTTGTATTGTGCAATATGAAGTTATGGACATCACAGTTGGGTTTTAAAAGGTATGAATGGAAAATGAAGAGTTGCGACTTTTATGAAGAATTGTGACTTTTATGAAAAGTTGCGACTTTTATGAAGAGTTGTGACTTTTATGCAAAGTTGCGACTTTTATGAAAAGTTGTGACTTTTATGAAAAGTAATGACTTTTATGAAAGGTTGTGACCTTTCCGAAAGATTGTGACTTTTCCAAAGGTTTGTGACCTTTCCGGTAAGGCACAATAAGAACATTTTCACACTACCCTTTGTTTTCTATAAAATTGAGAGATTTCCTCTCATTTTAGGGAAAAAAAAAACGAATTTTTTTGGACTTCTTCTACTACTTCTAAATCTAGTATTCTAAGTGTACTTTACTGCCGTTGAGTGATTTGTTGACACCGTGGTTTTAGGTACCGATACACCGGTGAGTAAGATCGTTCTATCCTGGGAGGATATATTCCATTAACCTCGGGTACTTGAGGGGAATAATTTCCTTAAGGGGACACTGTGCATTCAGTAGACTCGATTTTCTTTCTTTGAGAAAAATATTTTTATATTGTTTCTAATCTGTTTCTGATTCTATTTTCTCTACTAGTTTTAATTTTCTAGTTTGAAAATACTCTTTAAACTTTGTTGTTTCTTACTAAGTTCTTCAAAGTTTTGTTCTAAGTATCTTTGGAATACAACATGAACAACAATCTTAAGGAAATTAGTATAATATTGGTATTTTTTGTATTCTACTGATTGAGGGAAACAGATCATGGAAGTAGAAGATTAATGCACTACTTCTTCAGAATTCGATGCCTTGTTTAGCAAGGTCGACATGAGAATGTACCAGAAAGTTGATGGTATTCCGGTTAAAGATTACACCAGGTAACCTTCTTATTATTTATCTAAGGAGGAAAATAGTTTTTAAAAGTTAACTCTTTTGACATTTATCATGTGTGTCTTTGAAAAAAATATTTGCAAATCATATATTTTTGAATGAATTTTCCTTGGCAAATAGTGTTGCCATTAAAATTTTGTAGTTTGCAGAATGAGAGATGCACCTTTTATTTGATAAAATAGTATGTCAAAATGTTTTATTTGAAAAGAAAAATATTTCTATGTGATAATCTAAGAATATGTTTTATTCTATTTGAGAAAAAAGAAATTGTAGTTTTGTACACCCTGTGAATTTGATTGTGTCTGATTTTTGTAGAGTAAAAACTTTTGTAGTTTTCTACTCTGGATAAATAAGACTATGCATTTGGTTTGAAGAATATGAAAACTTCATCTAATAAGTCAGTGTTGTACTTTTTGTTTTCTATAAACTTTACTATTAAATAGAAAAAATTGTACAAAAATATTTGTCTTTATTATTAGTATTCTAAATACTAAGTGGTATGTCTAATTGTGATAGAAAAAAGACAAGTGACTTAGAGTTTGTGATTTTGTGCCTCTGTGGAATGAACTTTGACATTGTGTAAAGATTGTCAAAGGGAATTGAAGCACTATAATTCTTTTATAGAATAATATTTCAAAAGAGGTTTCATATTGCCAATGACATTTTGATAGTATGAGAAAAAAAAATATGTGGAAAAACTATTTTCAAATACTTGAAAAATATTTTTGAGATCATATTTTAAATGCGGGGGTTCTTTGCTTATGACAATGATAAAATTAGACTTCGTGTCTAATTTAAATTTGGAGCACAAGATATGAAATTTGATGATACTTTTATAATATGTTAGACCCATAAAATTCTTGCAGTATATTTGATATTGGGAGAAATGGTCTAAAACCCCCTTAACCTATACCCAAAATCTCAACTACACACTTATTCATTACGGGAGTCCTATTACCCCTTATACTATTTTAAAGTATAATTATTTGCTCCCTAAATGATGAGGTGGCAAAGAAAGTATAGTTCACTCTCTTTGATTGAGTGAAAGGTAAAAATAATAATTAAAACTTTAATTTTAAAAGTATTTCTTAAATTTCATATTATAATTTTTTTATTCTTCAAAAATCTTTATGTTTCCTTCTTTTTTTTAAGGGAAAATGCATAAGTACCCCCCAGCCTATGCCCAAAATCCCTGAGACACACCTAACCTTTACTAGGGTCCTATTACCCCCCCGAACTTATTTTTTAATAAATTTTTTACCACTTTTCGGCTTACGTGACAATATAAACCAGATAGGTTGAAAGCTTTGTTCAACACGCGTTGGGCCCCACTTTTTCAACTTTCTAAAAAGTAAGCTATCAGTTCAAAAGTAGCTTTTACACTTCCCCAAATTTCAAAAAGCTATCACTTTATGTTTTAGATAAAAATATTATTTATAATATACTTTGTTAATATATTTTTAGTTAGTTTATAGATTTCAATGTTTATATATTTTACTTCAAATTTGGGCTTGTAAAATTTTGTAAATATTATATATATAATTTTATTTTATTTATAGATAAAAAAAAATTATTTATAATCTACTTTGTTAATATATTTTTAGTTAGTTTATAGTTTTCAATGTATATTTTATTTTAAATTT
>JAJOOR010037307.1:0-15899 GCA_036250505.1 Solanum acaule | reverse complement strand
CTGAACAACAAAGCATGAGTGAGACCGTTCAGCAAATCAAAGAACAAGTGATGAACCTCGCTCGTCGACCTACTACTTCAGCTCCCGATGACACCGACAACGAGAGTAATGAGGATGATTATGTAGATCTCACTCCCTAGTTTAGATCTCTGGACATTTATGAACTTTTTGAAATTTTAAAACGAATTTTAAAAGATTTTATAAGTCTTTAATTTATGATTTAGATACTTTTGAATGTTATTTTAAGTTTGTTGTTTTATGTTTTGTTTAGATTGTTTATAATTGTGTGTGTTTGATTGGGCTGAATAGTGTATAATTGAATTGAATTGCATTTGCAGGTGGGCAGCAGAAGCTACGAGCTGCTACTATAAAAAATATTACAGAAAAAGCGACGGACAGCGTGGTTTAGTCCGTTGCTTTTTTGGGTTTTTAAAAATAAAATTTCCAGAAAAGCGACGGACAGTGTCCTTTTATCCATCGCTTTTCTGGGATTTTCAAAAAATAAATTTCCAAAAAAGCGACGGACTACGTCGCCCTTTAGAAATTAATAAAAAAAAAAATTAAAATAAAGCGACGCAGTTTGTTGCTTTTTTTTAAAAAATAGTAAAAAAGCGACTCAGTCCGTCGCGAAAAGAGACGCAGTCCGTTTCTAAAAAACGCACAGTCCGTCGCTTTA
The DNA here is from genome assembly GCA_036250505.1 of Solanum acaule. Taxonomy (NCBI): domain Eukaryota; kingdom Viridiplantae; phylum Streptophyta; class Magnoliopsida; order Solanales; family Solanaceae; genus Solanum; species Solanum acaule. Next base: position 15,223 of record JAJOOR010037307.1, on the reverse strand, counting down.
TTAGCGACACAGTCCGTCGCTTTTTTAGCGACGCAGTCCGTCGCTTTATTAGCGACACAGTCCGTCGCTTTTTAGCGACGCAGTCCGTCGCTTTTTGAAAAGCGTCGAGCTAAAAAGCGACGGAAGTGACTGCGTCGCTTTTCCGTCGATTTTGACCAAAAAAGTGACGCAATCCGTCGTTTTTTGACAATTTTTTAGTAGTGAACACCATTCAAAAGGGAGAAATTTTAGCGGCTCATATTTCAAATAAAGATCGCCGCGTGGAAAACTCGTTTTTTTGGGGGGTTGTCCCCACTGGTTTGCGAAAGCAATGGGAGACTTGCTCCATAGAGCCCCCCCAACATACAATTCAACACAACTTAGAATAGCAATTGAAAGAGTGTTTCATAAAAAGTCATTACCTTGGGTCTTGAATTTCTCTAGAAGGAAAGAGATGTGGGTATCTTTTCTTTATTTCTTCCTCTGCCTCTCAAGCAACTTCCTCAACAAACTGATTCCTCCATAAGACCTTGACTGATGTTACCTCCTTGGTCCTCAACTTGCGAATGTGACGATCAAGTATCTCAACAGGTATCTCTTCATAAGATAGGATGTCCTTAATACCAATATCTTCAGTAGGTATAATAAGTGAAGGATCACCCATACACTTCTTTAACATAGAAATGTGGAACACCGGACGGACTGCTGCTAACTCTGGCGGTAGCTCCAACTCATAAGCTACATTGCCAATCCTCTTGGATATCCTGTAAGAAACAATATATTGGAGGCTGAGTTTCCCCTTATAGCCAAACCTCATAGCACCCATCATGGGTAAAACCTTCAAGTAAACCTAATCATCCACCTCAAACTCCAAGTATCTTCTTCTAACATCTGTGTATGATTTCTGATGATTTTGCGCAGTTTTCAACCTTTCTTGAATGATCTTCACTTTCTCCATCTAAGTCATCTCCTATTAACCCAGATTCACCAACCTCAAACCATCCAATAGGAGTTCTACATCTTCACCTATAAAGAGCCTTATAAGGAGCCGTTTGGATGCTAGAGTGATCATTGTTGTTGTAAGCAATCTTTATAAGAGGTAAGTGATCATCCCAACTACCTTTGAAATCGATCACACAAGCCCTCAACATATCCTCTATAGTCTTAATTGCACGCTCTACTTGACCATCAGTGTCGGGATGAAAAAGGGTACACAAGTTTACCTTCGAACCCAAACCTTTTTGGAATGACTTCCAAAATTGCGCTGTGCATTCCGCACCTCTATTCGAAATAATGGACACCGAAACTCCATGAAGACTGACTGTCACTTGTATATATAATCTGGCATAATCTTCTACTGCATAAGTAGTCTTTACCTATAATAAATGGGCAGATTAGACATCCAATATACAATAACCCAAATTGAATCATGATGCCTGCGAGAACGTGGGAAACCACTAATCAAATCCATATTGATCATCTCCCACATCCATTTCGGAAAATCTATGTTCTGAGCCATACCATAGGTCCTTTGGTAGTCTACCTTGACTGGTTTTCAATTCGGGCACTTAGCGACGAACTCTGTAATATACCTCTCCATACTACTCATCAAATAGACTTCCCTCAAGTCATTATACATCTTTGTGGAACCGGGATGGATAGAATATATTAAACTATGAGCTTCCTCCATGATCCTCTTTTGGAGTTCATCCACCTTTGTTATACATAATCTACCTTGATACCTCAAAACTCCATCTCCCCCTTGTTCAAAAGTCACCACTTTTTGCTTATGAACATTTTCCTTCAATTCAAGCAAAACAGGGTCTTAGTCTTGTTTCTCTTTCACTTTAGACACTAGTGATGATTCAGCCCCATTCATCACCACCACTCCACTTCATTATAAAGAGACAACCAGACTCCCAAGCTTTCAAGTGTGTGCACATTTGACCATCTTTCTTGCCATCCTCAACGTGGGAAGTACTACCCAAGGATAACCTGCTCGAAATATCAACAACAACATTAGCTTTAACTAGGTGATAGAGAATACTCATGTCATAATCCTTGAGTAACTCCAACCACCTCTTTTGTCTGAGATTAAACTCTTTCTGACTGAAAACATACTGAAGACTCTTGTGATCGGTGAACACGTCAGCATGAACACCATAGAGATAGTGAAGCCATATTTTCACAGCAAATTAACACTCCAACAACCAACTTTAGATCATAGGTTGGATAATTCTTCTCGTGAATCTTAAGTTGTCTGGAAGAATAGGCTATAACTTTGTCATTCCACGTCAACACACAACCAAGTCCAACTCTGGATGCATCACAATACCCAACAAAACCTTGTGTACCCTCCGGTAGTGTCAACACTGGGGCAGTAGTTAAACGGGTTTTAAATTCCTGAAAGCTTTTGTCACAAGCTTCAAACCATTAAAACTTCATTATCTTCTAAGTTAACTTTGTCAACGGGGACGAAATAGATGAGCACCCCTCGACAAACCTTCTATAATAACCAGACAATCCCAAGAAACTCCTAATATCAGTTCGAGATGTGGGTCTGCACTAGTTATGCACCGCTTCAATCTTCTGAGTGTCAACTCGTATCCCTTGTCCAGATACAATGTGGCCAAAAAATGCCACAGACTCAAGCCAAAACTCACACTTGGAAAATTTGGAATACAACTCTCTATCTCTAAGAGTTTGGGGAACCACACTGAGATAATGAGCATGATCCTCCTCATTCCTCAAATAAATCAGAATGTGATTAATGTCACGACCTAGGGGTACCCCTTAGATGTAACATGACGTATAAAACCTCGAAGGACCCCATGCAAGCCACTTAGCTCTCATAAAATAAGAAACAGAATAATAAAAGTAAGACAATAGTCCAAGTCCAATAGTTTTAAAAAAGAAAAGCCGAAGTCTAAAACACTTGTATCAATATAGCCATCTAGTACAATAGAATGAAATTGGCCCTATCCCATACATCATGTTCAAAAGTGAAATACATGAAAGAAATTAAAAAAATGAACATTCGTCCTCGAAGCATGAGGACTCACCAAAGTCGAAAATCTCAAAATTAACCACTAGCCACAAAACTGAGAAACCCTAATTGTCGAACCCTATATTTGGGGAAATGTAGGCAAGAACATGTGTTATTACAAGTACCAAGTATCATAGCTATGCATAAAACATTTATATCATGCTAAAAACGGATATGTCATTTCATGATATGCAAGTGACCAAGCTAAAACATGATATAAGAGAGTTATAAAACATAAGTCATAAAACCATGGTCAATGAAAGCTAATCATATTTAAAGTTGTTGAACTCATATGCGATACTTCTTGAAGTAACCTTAGTTCATTATTAATGTGGGTAATTAGCCTTAAATGACATAGAGACCATGTGAGATATAACATGATCCCCCGATGTCTCCCACACCAAAAAGGGTTGTCCTACTTGCCTAGGTAAGGACCATAAATCTAAGCTAAAGTTGATCCACTAGCTAATGTCTATATATATTCAATCATTCTATGGGGGCACATAGGTAAGGTATAAGAGATTTCTACTAGAAACCCGGCCTCTACTACCAATTTGAGAGCTTCAATCTCAATATCCTCTCGGTGCTAAGCATAAATCCCATGGAATAGTCGTTTCATACTTTTCTTATTATCTATTGAAAGGCACGTCATGTTTCCAATCCAAGCTAAGTCATCATACATTTAAGGGTATCTTTCAATAACAAATCCAAGCTAGGTTCAATAGGATAGCTCTTATTCTTTGATTTAATTAGGTGAGAAAACCTTTCAACCTTAGAATCCTTATTATGTGAGAAAACCTTTCACATCCTACTTCTATGTGTATATGAGAAAAATCATTTCAACAACACATCTACATCATCATCATTGACACTTTACTCTCAAAGTATCCTTAAAACAATTGCATAGATTTCATAAGAAAATGCATAAGTCCATAGTTTACCTTTCAAGGTCCAAACCCACTTTCAATCATCAACACTTAGAAAACAAGGGTTAGATATGTATTTCATCATAAATTAATGTAAAGCTATCATCAATACAAGCTTAATTTCATAAAAATCTTCCTTTATAATCAAAATCCCACATCGTATGATTCATAACTTGAAAACATGGGGATTACATGGGTTCATGGGGAAATCGTCATAAAATCAAAGTACTTCATCAATTCGTGAATAAGGGATCATAATTCAATAATTTAAATCAATAATGAAGAGAACCCATGACAATTGAAGAAAACCCTAACTCAATTGGGGAATTCTAACTTTGAAATAGAGGAATTTGGGAACTCTTTGAATGGAAGGAATTTATGGATGAACACTATCAAAACTCAAAGCATAATTCTTATCTTCAAACATTAGAATAGAGGCTTTCCTTGAAACCCTAGGTTGAACCCTTCTTCTTCTTCAAGTTTCTCGAGAGAGAAATATTTTGGAGTGGAGAATTGATTTTCTTTTGTGATTTTGGAAGAATGACTTCAATTGGTTGAATTTGGGGGTTAAAATGCCTATATAGGGGTTTCAGTGAAGGGTGAATCGACGTAGTATAGGAGTTCATTAATTTGGAAAGACCCAACTACCCCTGAAAAATAACTGTGAGTTGCTCACCAACAACCATTGACGATGGATCGTGGTTACGACGACGGACCGCCTACAGGGTCGTCGTTGGGTGTCAGAAAGTTGGAACTTGGAACCTTGGACCATGGACCCCAACCATCGACCGTGGTCCTAAAAACGGTCTATTAATCAAATTTTAGTTTTGAGCCCTCACACCACTTCCAGGAAGGCCATCCACGGACCATACCTACGGTCCATGGTCCCTTCCACGGGGCGTGGGTGGACGGCATGGGTTGGCCCCTGCACCTTTTGGAAATGGGTAATTCTCCCTTTTCTCGAATCAGGGTGGTACAATATCTCCCCCTTGGGACCATTCGTCCTCGAATAAGATTCAAGCTGGTAAGAGAAGAGTAGGAGAGGAATTAACAATGCAACGTACAATGCAATGCATACTACCAAGGAAGAACTATCGACTTCAAGCTAAGACGTTCCCAAAACGTCATAAGAGGGGTGAAACTAAATCTAACAGCCCATCATGCATGCATTGCATAAATCCGAGGAGGAAACATCAACTCCAAGCTAGCAACATACTCAAATGCATATATCCGAGGAGGAAACTTCACTATTACCTAAAATCATGCTCATAAAATCAGAACAAGTAGTCTACGTGCATTTCATACTCATCTGCACATAAACATGTAAGAGTCCATTACACAAACTCATTTTCTCGAAACTTGAACTTTTCATAAATCTTGCATAGTAAGGAAATCATGGAAACACATGAGACACATAACTCCAAAATAAAGAAAAACCACGAGGAACTCATTACCTCAAGCTAGGGTATGAGTAGAAGGAAAGAGATGAGGATATCGGGACATCATATTGGTCTCGGCCTCGCAAGTAGCAAACTAAACTAATTGATTCCTCCACAACACTTTCACGGAAGCTATTTCTTTATTTCTCATCCTCTTGACTTGTTGGTCCAAAATCTCAACTGGTACTACCTCATAAGAAATATTCTCCTTAACTCCTAAACCTTTTAAGGAAACTATGGATGTCGGATCACCAACACATTTCTTCAACATAGAGACATGGATAACCAGATGCACCAATGCCAACTCATTTGGCAATTCTAGCTCATAAGAAACCTTACCAACACGTCTCAAAATTTGATATGGCCCTACATATCGGGGACTAAGTTTCCCATTCTTACCAAACCTCATTACACCCTTCATGGGGGAGATTCTCAAGTAAACCTAATCATGAATATCAAACTAAAGATCTCTTCTTCTTACATCGGCATATGACTTTTGCTGACTTTGAGTCGTTTTCAACCTTCCTATAATGAGTCGAACTTTCTCTATGGCCTCATGTACCAGCTCAGGATCTATTAGCGCAACTTCACCCATCTCAAACCATCCTATAGGAGATCTACACCTCCTACCATATAGAGCCTTAAATGGAGCCATATCAATACTCGAGTAATAGCTATTATTATAAGCAAACTCTATGGAAAATGGTCATCCCAATTACCCTTAAAATCAATTACATGGAAAATGGTCATCCCAATTACCCTTAAAATCAATTACATAAGCCCTTAACATGTCTTCCAAAGTTTGGATAGTACGTTCCGCTTGGCCATCGTTCTGGGGATGAAAGGTCGTACTAAGCTTAATCTGAATACCAAGACCCTTTTGGAATGACTTCCAAAACCGAGAAGTGAACTGGGTACCACAATCAGAAATAATGGACAAAGGCACTCCATGCAACTTTACATTTCTCTTAAGTGTATACAACTTGGCATAGTCCTCCGCAAAATAGGAAACTTTGACAGGAAAGAAATGAGCCAATTTCGTCATTCGATCTACTATGACCCAAATCGAGTCATGTTGTCGCCGGGTGCGAGGCAAACTAACAATAAAGTCCATACTCACATCTTTTCACTTTCAAGTAGGAATTCTAATGTCTTGGGATAAGCCTCCCGCTTTCTGATGCTCAACATTTACTTGTTGGCAATTTGGATACTTAGCCACAAATCATGCAATATCTTTCTTCATCCCATTCCACCAGACCTCCCGCAAATCACGGTACATCTTGGTGGCTTTCGGGTGAATGGAATACCGTGAACTATGGGCATTTGACTAGATTTGTTCCCTGAAGTCATCAATAGTTGAAACACACAAACGAACTTGATATCTAAGCTCACTATCTCCTCCTGGGAGAAAGCCTCAACGGATTTATTAAGCACTTGCTTGGCTTTCACATCTGCCACAAAAGATGATTCAGAATCATTATGAACCATAACACCACCCTGGTGGAGTCCACTAGTTGAACACCTAATCTAGCCAATCTATAAACATCTCAACCAACTCTCTCTTTTCTGCTTCAATATGAGCAACACTACCATAGATATCTGATTAAGAGCATTCGCCACCACATTTGCCTTTTCGGGGTGATATAGAAAACTCATGTCATAATCTTTCTATAACTAACGCCACATTCTTTGGTGAAAATTTATATTTTTCTGATTATACACATATTGCATACTCTTGTGGCCGGTAAACACATCTACATGAACATCGTACACGTAGTGCCTCCAATTCTTTAAGGCAAAAACAACCGTCGCTGGTTCAAGGTCATGGGTAGGATAATTCTTCTCATGAATTTTAATTTGCCTTGAGGAATAGGCATTAACTTTCCCATTTTACATAAGCACACATCCTAACACAATTCTCAAGGCATCATAATAAAAAACAAAGCTATTGGTCCTTTTCGGTAAAGTCAACACCGGAGCGGAAGAGAGTCTATCCTTCAACTCTTGGAAACTCTATACACATAATTCAGACCATATAAACTTAAACTTCTTTTCAGTCAAAGCCGTCAAAGTAGAGGCAATTGAAGAGAATCTCTCAATAAGACTTCTATAGTAACCGACTAAATCCAAGAAACTTCAAATATCTGAAGGAGTTAGAGATCTAGGCCAACTCTTGACCGCATCCGTCTTCTTAGGATCTACCTCAATTTCCTTACTTGAAACAATATGACCAAGAAAAGCTCTGGACCTTAACCAAAATTATCATTTGCTTAACTTTGCAAAGAGTTGTTGGTCCTTAATAATTTGCAACACAATCCTCAAATAATCGATATGCTCATTTTTACTTCCTAAATAGATCAATATATCATTAATGAGCACAATCACAAACATGTCAAGGTATTGTCTAAACACCATATTAATCAAATCTGTAAATGTCGCTGGAGCATTAGTCAACCCAAACGATATTACCAAATACTCATAATTACCATACCAATTTTTAAAAGCCGTCTTCGCATTATCATCTTCTTTCACCCTCAATTGGTGATAACCCGGCCTAAGGTCAATCTTTGAAAAGTAACTCGCACCTTGAAGTTGGTCAAATAAATCGTCTATCCTTGGGACATGATACTTGTTCTTAATGGTCACCATGTTCAGCTAACGATATTCAATAGACATACGAAGAGACCCATCTTTCCTTCTAACAAACAAAACTGAGCACCTCATGGAGAGATACTCGGTCGGATGAAACCCTTATCCAACAGATCTTTCAATTGTTCTTTCAACTCCTTAAGTTCTGCTAGAGCCATTCGGTAAGAAGGAATAGAAATAGGTTGCGTATCTGGGAAAAGGTCAATACCGAAATCCATTTCCCTTTCAGGAAGAATACCAGGTAGATGAGGAACACTTTCGAAAATGCATCTACAACGGGGACCAACACGAGAGTGGGGGTTTCAGAATCTACATCCTTCACCCTAACTAGATGGTAAATGCAACCCTTAGAAATCATCTTTCTAGCTTTAAGACAAGAGATAAACTGACCCTTAAGCATAGAATTTCCCCATTACCACTCTAGGACAGGCTCATTCGGGAACTGAAACTTGACTACACGAGTTCTACAATCAATAGAAGCATAACTGAGTGCATCCAATCCATACCAAGGATAACATCGAAATTTAGCATATCAAGCTCTACCAAGTCAACGAGAGTAACTCTTTGGGACAAGGAAATGGGACACTTTCTATTGACCCTCTTAGCCACAATAGAATCACCAACAGTAGTAGAGACAAAAATCGGGTCTAACAACACATCCGAAAAAACATCAAACCTCATAGCCAGATATGGAGTCACAAAAGACAAGGATGGATCAAGTAAAGTATAAACATCAAGTTGGAAAACATTCAACATACTGGTAACCACATCGGGAGAACCCTCTTGTTCACTACGAGTCTGAAGTGCATAGACTCGGTTTTACTTAGGAGCATTGGGATCCGAACCACTAGGAGGAGCTTGCTTGCCCTCTCTCCCTTTAACCATAAGCATTGGGCAATCACTCATTTTATGACCACTCTTACCACAACTAAAGCAACCACCCGTGTCGGCTAGGCACTTACCCTTGTGCTTCCTTCCACACCTAGTACAAGTAGACATGGGCAATGAAGATCCACTACCATTCCCTTCTTGAGGCTTAGGGTTAGACACCCTATCTTTGTTGAACTTAGGAGGAGCATTGGACGAACCTTGACCAGAAAACCATTGTCAAAATCTAGGACGACCATGTCCATCGGACCTTGCATGAGAGAAATTACCGTCATCGGTCTAAAACCTTTTTCCCTCTCTAGACTTTTCCTTAAGTTTCTCCTCTTCAATCTGTTGTGCATGAACCCTGAGACGAGAGATGTCCATGTTATTAATGAGCATGGAGGTATGGCACTCTTTATCCACCATTGCGAACACACCCAAAAAAAACTTACTCATCATTTCCCTTCAATTGACAACAATGTTTAAACAATTGTGTGAACTTTAGAGCATATTCTCTCACACTCATACTTCCTTGACGAAGGCTTATAAACTCAAGCACCTTGGATTTCCTCATCTCAAGGGGAAAGAACCTATCAAAAGAAGCAGCCTGAAACTTCTCCCAATCAAGAGGACCCACATCTTCCGGTCTCCTTTCCTTCCATTAGTTGTACCAAATTTGAGACACAACCTTAAGTTGATAAGTGGCCAACTCTACCTTGTAGACCTCATCTATGAACTCTTGAGGATCTTCCTCAACCCTAGAACCATGAAACTCCAGAGAATTCATCCTAGTGAAGTCCCTCACTCTAGAAGCTGTCGTACACACATTTGGGTTCACGATAACCGCAACCTCCCTATCGGCTTGGACCATCACAGCTTGACCCAACACTTGGAAATCAGCCTAAACTCCGCATTAGTTAGTTGTTCGGCCAAAGGATCTACCGGAACTTGAGGAGCTTCTTATTCCGCATTCTCCCTCACATTCCTTATAGCATAAGTTCTTCGAGTTGCCATATCCTGTAGGGCGTCAGATAAGGATTAGGAGAGACACCTTATAGAGTAAAACTATATCGCACGACTTTAGAGTAATGAAAGAAGTGGAGTTTCCTAATCATCTTGTAACCTATCATTCATAAATATGGATCACTTCACACTTATGAACAAGACTCTATAGACGTGCCTTATGAGACATCCTAAGACCACTCTAATCCTTGTGCTCTGATTACCAAATTTGTCACGACCCAGGGGTACCCCCTAGAAGTAACATGGCATATAAAAACCTGAAGGATCCCATACAAGTCACTTAACTCTCATAAAATAAGAAATAGAACAATAAGAGTAAAATAATAGTCCAAGTCTAATAGTTTTATAAAAGAAAAGCGGAAGTCTACAACACTTGTCTCAATATAGCCATCTAGAACAATAGAATGAAATTGGGCCTAGCCCATAAATCATGTCCAAAAGTAAAATACATGAAAGAAATTGAAACAATGAACATCCGTCCTCGAAGCACGAGGACTCACCAAAGTCGGAAATCTCGACATCAACCACTAGCCACAAAACTAAGAAACCTGACTGTCGGACCCTACATTTTGGGAAATGTAGGCAAGAGTATGCGTTAGTACATAACAATGTACCAAGTATGATATTTATGCATAAAACAATTAAATTATGCTAAAAAAGGGACATTTCATTTCATGACATGCAAGTGACTAAGCTAAAACATTATATACGAGCGTTATAAAACCTAAGTCATAAAACCGTGGTCAATGCAAGCTAATCATCTTTAAATCCTTTAAACTCATATGCGATACTTTTTGAAGTAACCTTGTTCATTATTAATGAGGGGAATTAGCCTTAACCAACATAGAGACCATGTGAATTATAACATGATCCTTGATGTCTCCCACACCGAAAAGGGTTGTCCTACATTCCAAGGTAAGGACCATAAATCTAAGCCAAAGTGGATCCACTAGCTAATTCTATCTAGAAAATCATCCGATGGGGGCACATAGGTAAGGGATAAGAGATTGCTACTATAAACCTGACCTCTACTAACGAGAGAGCTTCTATCTCAATATCCTCTCGGTGCTAAGCATAAATCCCACGGAATAGTCGTTTCTTACTTTTCTTATTATCCATTTAAAGGCACGTCATCTTGCCAATCCAAGCTAAGTCATCATCCATGGAAAGGTATCATTCAATAACCAATCCAAGCAAGGTTTATTAGGATAGCTCTTAATCTTTGAATCAATTAGGTGAGAAAACCTTTCAACCTTAGAATCCTTATTATGTGAGAAAACATTTCACATCCTGCTTCTATGTGTATATGAGAAAAATCCTTTCAACAACACATCTACATCATCATCATTGATACTTTACTCTCAACACATCCTTAAAACAATTTCATAAATTTCATAAGAAAATGCATAAGTCCATAGTTTACTTTTCAAGGTCAAAACCCACTTTCAATCATCAACACTTAGAAAACAAGGGTTAGATATGGATTTCATCATAAATTCATGTAAATCTAGCAATACATGCTTAATTTCATAAAACACTTCCTTTATAATCAAAATCCTACATCATATGATTCATAACTTGAAAAAATGGGGATTACATGGGTTCATGGTGAAATCATCATTAAATACAGTACTTCATCAATTCGTGCATAAGAGATCGTCATTTAATCATTTAAATCAATAATGAAGAGAAACCATGAAAATTGAAGAAAACACTAACTCAATTGGGGAATTCTAACTTTGAAATAGAGGAATTTGGGAACTCTGTGAATGTCACGACCCAAGAGCACCCCCAAGTCGTAACATGGCGTACTCGACCTCTCGGAGGTCTTATACAAGCCCTTAGCATTCATAACATTCGATATATAGAAAATAGTAAAGAATTAAAAACCTTTTTAATCCAAAAACATAAGACTCAAAGGTCAATATCTTTAAAAATCTTTATACGCAAGCAGAAGACTGTCTCACATGGTCATCCTTAGACAAACATACAAGATAAGGTCACGACCCTTAACAATCGAAAAGAGTACTAAAGTCTATTACAAGTCTTAATACATGAAAACTAAGAACATGAAATCCTTGTCCTCGACATATGAGGACATACCAAAAGACCTTGAGAGAACTCTAGTCCCAAGCTCCAACTCAAAGCTAGATCAATCACTTCCCCGCACCTACACTTTGTGGAAAATAGAGGAAAATATGGATTAGCACAATTAAGCACTAAGTATGATGACCATGCAAAAACATGCTTTAAAACAGACATTTTGGTTGGAAACCCATGCATATGCTATTTGAGAAATCCCTCAAGTCATGAACAATGAAGGCATATTTTATATCACAACCAACATATAAAGCATTTACTTCACATTTATACTTTATCTCAAGCAATGATGCTTCACAAGTATCAATATGCAACACATAACATGTACAACAAGCAAGATACAAGTTAACATCCTAGGGTCTCTATCTAGAGTCATCCTAAGGCACACTTGAGTGAGACATGTAGTGGCCGCCCATACAACCTCATTCATACACACCTAAGTGTTCCTCAAGGTTACTATAAAGAAGAACCTTGACACTTCAATAAATCATGCTAAGTAGTTCATTTCCCTAGTATAAGAGAGACATGCAATATAATATAAGGATGTAAAGACAGCATTCTTTTTTGGAGTCATTTAGGACACATTCATGCATTTAGAGGACTTTCACGTATTAGTCATTAAGGCTTAGGGAACTCACTTTAGTATCTTCAAAGCCTACTCTTGTCATATGTAGATAGCATCCCATACTACAACCTACACATTATAGAATCTATTCGATAAATAGAGTGCACATCCCACATGATGGGAATAGGCATTAACCGACATAGACCATGCAAGCTAGATATGTAATCCAGAGTCTTCCCTACTCTGTGGAAGGTGTTCTACTTGCCAAGGGTAGAACTAGTAAGCAACCCATGTAGGCACATGGTTTAGGTGATATCCAAAGACGTTCATTGTACTCTTGCCTCATACTCGGGAAGAGCTACCATCTTAACCATATTCACTCGGTGCTAGCCTTAGTTCCCCTAGAGTAATTTCATTCACATATGTGTACTAGAGAGGGCACCATCATTAGGTCTAGCCGACCCATAGTACCTTCACCAAGAAGGGCACCATACTTCGGTCTAGCCGATCAAGGTTCGTTAAGGATAGCTCATTGACTTTCTTAGAGAGGGCTTTCTACCATTCCGGTCCACCAACTCTAAGCCTATCATTTCACACAAGAAGAAGGTCTTCACCCTTAGGCCTACCGCTTTAGGGTTTTACATTCACTTAGGGGTCTAGACTCATCATGAAAGGGCACCATACTTAGGTCTAGCCGATTCAAGGTATAGCCTAGAATGCCTCATTACTCACTCATAGAAAGGGCACTATGCTTAGGTCTAGCCGATTCTAGACATTCATTCATTTAAGAAGAGGTTACCAATCTAGGTCTACCAATTCATGCTCAATTAGACACTTAAGACAAGATACACTCATTACTCAAGAGACGGATGCCTAAGCCTACCAAGTCAAGAGTTCACATTGAACAAGCTTTCATGCATCAAGAAGAGGCACCTAAGTCTACATAATCAATATACAACATCATCATATAGAGACTCTTCATAGTCTATCATCATCACATATGAATATTAAGAGAGTGCATACTTTCAATCATAATACAATAAGACTTTATATAAGATCCCCTTGATATCACATAAACACCTTCACATTATACCATAACATGATAATACTTCAAATCACCACATAATGCCTGAGGTCATGATCACAATACAATCAATATGTATATAAACACCTCCACCATAAATGGATCAATCCAAACAAGAACAATTATATATTACTTCTACATTAGTAAGGAGATTAGGTCAACTTACCATTCTCCAAGGCCATAATCAATATTACTCAAATCATCCACAATTCACTTTAGATAGGTATAAATAACAACAAAAATCAATAAATCAATTCAATCTAAGCACAATTCCATCAATATGGAATCATAATCACAAAATCCACTTCATAAGTCAAATTTAGGAGTTAAGTGAAAACATGGGTTCTTGAAGGAATTCCATATAAAATCATCTTAAAACCACAAATAAAACCTTAATTCATCAACATAATGACTTTGAAAACGTTTTACTCATGAACCCATGCCTAGAATAGAAAATAAGATTTTTGTTTCTTTGAAACACTTTTGAAAAACCCTTTGATTGGACTCCTTGAAAGAAAGGTTGATAAGGGATCAAGGGTCACCATAACTTAGGATGAATTCCCCACGAATTTGGAGAAGAAAGAAATTGAAATCTTCAATCCTAGCTTCAACTTGTTCTTGAGCTTCATTGGTGTTCTAGAGAGAACCTTTCGGGAGAGGGGTTTTGATTTTGAAGAATGAATTCTAAATGGAGGTTTAATTGTTTTAACATACTTTAAATGCCTAAAAATACATAAAATAACCGTCCAAGTATTTAATTGGACAAGGGTGGAATTTACCAAACCACCATTGGCTTGGCTGCGTCACTTGACAGCTTGCAGGTGCGACTTATGACTCCACACCTACGGACCGTAGGTGGAATGACGGACCATCCTATTGGCTCGTCGTTTGTGACAGAGACTTGGCCATGGGAGCTAAGGCTCCCTATGCTAAGTCTTGACTTACGGAGGTAGACTTACGAGGCGTAAGTGGACCTACTGGCCGTAAGTCATGGCCATAGATCACCACTTTTTGGCAGCTTTGGGGTTTAACTTAGGGTCCTCCTCAAGGACCCTTAGGGTGGGTCTTGGGGAGTCGTACCCGGACGTTTAACCCCTACACATGTCCATCTAGGTGCTAGGGTCACTTTTACCAGTTTTAGACCTCAACAACAACACACTAGCACCCAAAAGACTAGTTTTCGAACGTCATGGTTGTTTCTTGACGTTTGACCTCAAAACACTTCAAACAAAACTTTAAAATCCAAAACTCATGATTTTAACAAGTTACCAACTTCTAAAGCACATGTGAAGCTCTAGTTCTTCTTAATTCATTTTTAGGGTCAATACAGTGAATGGAAGGAATTCATGGATGAAATCTCATACCTCAAATCCAAATTCTTATCTTCAATGGTTATAATGGAGGCTTGCCTTGAAACCCTAGGTTGAACCCTTCTTCTTCAAGTTTTTTAACATTTCGAAAACTTTTAAAACTAAACTAGTGTCTAACGTGAAACTAGTAGGCTAAGCTAGAGCCTGACGTTAGAACTAGAGCCTTAAAAAT